>CAJUYG010004322.1:0-17140 GCA_910591675.1 Galerucella calmariensis
CACAATTCACATATTTGTCTTTGCGATTGGTTTTAGAACCATATTTCCGTATACCGTCAACTTTCTTGGAAGTGTGTGTTTTCTATAGGCTTCTAGTCCTTGTTCTTTTTGGTTGCGTTTTTTTGTCGAAAAGTTTTACGATTCTTTAAGGAACTGTGTCACATTTATGTTTGTTTTAACAAATACGTTCTCTCTTATTTATTTGACTTCAGAGGAAACACGAAGTATGGCTTGTATCCTATAATAAGATTTCTTGGTAATAAAGGTATCTATAGCAGCAGGTATTTCATTTCTTATTAATATCTAGAAATGTTTAACTATAGAAGTTTTCAGCCGCAGAATCGATCGGTAGCTAACTGCTGTTTGTTGAATATATTAAATAAGTATTTAATAAAAATTATTATGCGATTTATAAATGTACGCTCTGAAAACGCGCCCTCTAAGCGACAGTCAGTATGCGTATCAACAGGGTAAGTCGACAGACTTGGCTCTGGACGATCTAAACAGGCTACTGTCCAAGTCGATCGACGACAAGGAAATAGCAGATAGCTACTTTTCTGGATATAGAGAAAGCATTCAATAACGCCTCTCCAATATCTATAACAAGGTGTATGGAAAGAAGAGGGGTCGAACCCATCATCTGCGGGTGGCTTGCAGCTAATCTATGGAAAAGGATAATCACATCCTCCCTGGGGGAGGCAACCGTCATAGCGGGGGTGAAAGGGGTTGTCCTCAAGAAGGCGTCTTATCGCCCCTTTTGTGGGCGATTCTAGTAAGGCTTTCAGATGAAGGTATTCAGTGCCTGGGGTATGCGGACGATCTTGTTATCGTCTTAAGAGGACGGTTTCCAGACACAATATCAGAGCGCACCCAAAGGGAGGAAGAACTGGCAGTGAACCCCCACAAAACTCACCCGTACCGTTTACAAAAAAGAGAAAATTGCAAGGTCTACAAAAGCCGCAAATTAACGGAGTGGAAATTCTATTTGCGAAAGAAGTTAAATACTTTACTATGTAACGAGGTGCATTTAAATTCATTTTTGTTCTTTCGTAGGCGTCTAAAAGGTACTGGCGCCCTAAAGTTTCTTAAAGTCTGTTGGTATACCTGGTGCAGCACTAACATGGAGCCGAACCACTCTCGAGAAGTATCTTTTGCTGGGCGTCTGTCTCATCTGGAAAAAGTAAGGTTACAAGACGTACAGGAACTTGGTGCATGGGAATCAGCGAAGATATTTAGAAGAAAATGTGAACAAAAAAGTTTCCATTACTCGCAAAATTCAAATCGGCGACGTTTCCGGCAGTGGATTAGGCACTGGGGAACTACAAGAGATCGAAAGAAATAGTTGCTTCGTCATTAATCAGGCTTCAGAGGACATACCTATGATCGTGGACGCTAAAGGTGTATCCGTCAAATTTGGAAACTTTCAGAATATTGTTCTACATTTTCATGCACAGAAGGCAAAAGAAGGGCAGCATGTCTGGGAAGATTAATGGGTAAAGTGAAAGGACCGGGAGAGTGGAAGAGGAGGGTAATTGGTAGGACGGTAGAGCGCAGAGTATGCTGTATAGCGCGGAAGTGTGGGATGAGAAAGAAGGGTTGAATGCGAGGGTTAGACCACTCCTGCAGGTGCAGAGAGGGATACTCCTGAGGGTGGTGCAGGCGTACAGGACAGTGGATGGACTGGCAGCAGGGGTGCTGTGAAGGTCCTATCCATTGGACTTGATGGTTAAAACAATACAGAAACGCTGGAGGGGTGCGACCAGAGAGGAAGTACAGGAATGGATGGATGGGGAAATGGAGAGGAGGTGGGATTTATATGAGGGCACGCTAAAAGGAGCAGGAGAAATTGGGTGGACCGGAAATTCGGGGAGGTGAACTACTTCCTGACGCCGGTGCTCACAGAGTGTGGGTTACCTCCACAATATTGGGAAAAGAGAAACTGGAGTGTGCGCGAGATGTGAAGTGGAGGATTATGTGGGACATGTGTTTAGATGTTGGAAGAACGAGGAAGTTTTGAAGTAGTTGGAAAATAAACTGGGAGAGGCGGTGTATTGGGAAAATATGGCTTCTCTGAAGCATCGTAAAATATGTGAAGTTCTATGTTGCTTCCATTTCGATCCAAGGTAAAATATTGTCTTGGTATATGAAAACTATAGATTTGTTTTAAATCTTCAATCCATCTACGTACACCATGTGTCGTGAAGCTTGAGAGAAATTTCCTCATCCCAGCCTATTTGTAGTCCCCCAATATCTTGTAAAAGTACTTTTCCTTGAATCAGGAGATTCGCTAAGAATCCCAAAGGATCAAATACTAAACTTTCAAAATCTCACGTTTTGTCGGTTTTCTCTTTAAAACTAAAATATCTTTATCTATTTTGTGAAGTTTTGTATTAAATTCGAAACTGTCTGTCAATAGATTCCAAAACACACCCAGAATTTTTTCAAAAACGATAACATCATCTATTTTAAAAGCTTTGAAACTATCTCAAACCAGTTCTGGTTCAATTGCTTCAAGAATCGTCTTTGAATTTGATACCCAATTACGTATAGTGAATCCCTGCTACGCCCATGAATTTTATCATAAATACCTAAAAATTGCCTAAAAACGCCAATAATTAGATAAATTCGGTAAATAATGTGGATTGTTTTTATTCGGTAAATAATGTGGATTGTTTTCTATTCTGTCAGTTGTTGATGTGTTGTTGACAGTTTATACTGAAAAAGTAAAATCTTTGTCAAACACTCTTTCCTTGTCGACATAACAATGAAATATTTAACTGAGACTCACCGAATTGAGATTTTAATGATGATCGGGTACGGGGATAACTGCAGAAGTTAACTTGAAGTGGCAAACTTTTAATCACAGGTATCCCGAATTGCCTAATATTTCACAAAGTACTGTGTCTAAAATTCATGCACAATTCAGAGAACTTGGACATGTCAAACCATTGAAAAGAAAACCACACTTCGTTGAAGATGATGTGAAAGTGGATATTTTTTTAAGTGTCGAAGAGAATCCAACTTCAAGTACACGTCAAATTGCCCGTGAAAATAATGTTAGTCATACAACTGTTCTAAGATGTCTTCCAGATCGTAGAATGGATTTCTGCGAAAGATTGATGAATAAGCTGAACAGAAATGCGATAGCTCTTGGTACCATTCTTTTTTCTGACGAATCAACATTCACATTGAATAGGCAAACCGACAGAACTGTAGATATTGGTCAGCAGAGAATCCTAATTGGATGCGCGAGACACATACTCAATACCCTCAAAAGTTGAACGTTTGGGCCGATATCATAGGCGACCATATTATTGGTCCTATATTTATAGATGGAAATTTGACAGCTGAAAAATATTTAAATATGCTTAGATATGAAGTTATTCGCGCAATAGATCGTAGCTTACCGAATGAAAATGTTTGGTTCCAGCAAGACGGGGCAACACCCCATTATGCTTTAATGGTAAGAACTTATTCAGATGGAATAAATGGATTGAACGAAGAGGTACTATTGAGTGGCCAGCTAGATCGCCAGACCTTACGCCGTTAGATTTTTTTCTGTGAGGTTATCTCAAGAACAAAGTATATGCGAATATTTTACCTCAAACTTTAAACAAAGTTAAGGAGGAGTTCTATAGGAGACTGTGCTATTGCCAACAACTAGGTGGAGAACATTTTGAGCATTTATTTTAATGTATCCAAATCAAATACATCAGATATTTTATGTATGTGTTTAATAACTATAAAAATAAAAATTTCATAATTTACCATACATTATTTAGTTTGTTGGAATCGGTCCATTGAGGGGATTTCAAAAATATGCAAATATACAGGGTGTTTCATTAAAAAAAAACACCGACTATGGCATACTTGCGTGAATCACCCCGTACATTTACATTTATCTTTACATAACGCACAACTCAATTCAAAAGTTGACGTGTCTCGGCATTTTTTATAATTTTCTCAAATAATGACCTAAGGAATTTTATGCCATAAGTGGTTTCCACACTGTAAAAATGTCTCAATTTTCAATAGTACAACAAAGAAAAATATTTAAACGACAGGAAAAAAGATTGAAGATTTCTTAAAATCGCAACTTACCCACCAACTAATAAAGTACAAACAGCTAATAAACGATCTTTCTATCCAGCTAGTCCTGCTTTCCGATCAACAACTCAATTTACCGCGTGGATAAAAGCCTCCGCATTAGGACTCATTTATTGCCATATGTTGAAATCACACACACACACACAACATCCACCGACAGACCATGACCAGAAAAGGGATACGACGACAGATTGAATCTTTATCTTGTAAAGGGTGGATTTGCACCCTTATTTTATCCCCGACAACTATTACCACTATTGTTATGTTATTAGTCAAATTAAAGCCATTTAAAATAAAACGCCGGATAAAGATAAACGAAAATTTGCCAGGATCGTTTAATAGGGCTGTATGACATTTGTTTCGTATATATTACAAAAAAAAACAGTAGCAGGGACAGTTTTTCTATCTACATTGCAATCAGTATGGGTTCATGTTGAAATTTGGATATTTGGAGAGACAGTTGTTGGATTTTCTTTCAAAAATACTCTCATGCCGTATTACTATATATTCTAACCCACTTATATAGTATTAACACCAGTATGGACAGCCATGCTTCTGAAGTGGCCACTTATATAGCAATAATACAGCAACGAAAGGGTCACGAGTTCTTATACTAATTCACAAAATCACCAATGGCGAAACGGAATGCAAACACCAAAACTTGATTGGGAAAAGTTTATGTAGGTACCTATACGAATAGTCAATAAGTCAAGCACAAAAATTTGAAATATTGTTTGAATTTACATAAATTTTGAGTAGCTACAAGTGGTAGAAAGTTAATTGCTATTTTGCGTTTTTAAAACCAAGACTGTCAAAACATAATAAACGTCAAAACATTTAGTATATTTAGTATAATTCATCCGTGGTCATGGTGCTTTGTCAAAGAAACACACATTGATTGGTTGAAAATTACAGGTGTGGAATTTTCAGTAGTAATACCCCTAGGGTCTTGATAATACCGAGATAATTTTGTCATAGAGAAGTCTGAAAGCGTGTTGCTTGATAATAGCCCAAGGCCGCAGGCCGAGGGCTAGTATCTTTGTACAATTGATAAATTAATTGAATCGTTAGATGCAATACCAAATCTTCGCAACATTTTTAAACCAGTTGTCAGTTTGACGTTTAATTAATTTTTAATAATAAAAACACCAAACTGAAAACCCCACATGTAGGGTGTTATCAAAGGTAATACCACGAGAGCTTCAAATTTTATCGATAATTTTTTCTTTTCCACGAAAACTTGTTTATTTGGCAAAAACATGAAAACAAATCGATTGATAAAATCACCAGTCCGTTAGAACGAGGCATTTTATCTAAATTCGGTTTGTTTGAATGTTTTTGCCTCAAATAAACAAGTTTGAGTGATGAAAATAAAAAATTATGTGATAAAATTTGGAGAACGAGCTGTATTTGGGAAGATTATTTTTTTCATCAATTGTGGAGTGGAATTTTGTATTAAATGTTCAATATTCTATTGGGTGATGGCACTGAATCGGTTTGTGCTAATTTTTCAATAAACTTCGAAGCACTTTTAGTTGTCAATGATGACAAATTCAAAGTAAAATTTTGACGTCTCAATGTAAACAAGGTACAGTTGGCAGAAGCAAACGTGAGCCCTGGTGGGCGTGTTCATGTCGCTGTAGTTGTATTTTTGTAGTAACAATTCGATATTTTGAATCGATAACCAAATATCGATACCATAAACGTCAACTGTTAAGAGATATGTAAACAAAGTCAAACTTGCTAAAAATGTAACACTAAATATTAATAAAAAAATTTTTATTGGACCATAACTAAAACTACCGTTTGCCCTAAATGTCTTTATTTTAAAATTACATGACTGTATTAATGTCATGAAAAAGAAGGGTCAAGTTTCTATGAAAAGCAACAAAATATGAACTGGTTATAGTCCAGTGTTGCCGATACAAAAATGAAAATTACCCGAACTTACTATTTAAATTATCATAATTTGTCAAAATTACCAAAAGGATACATTGTTTATTTAAATAAAGTCTTCGACCCCAGTCAATATGGAAAATCCCCAAAAACAATAGCCATTTTATATATCCATTCTACAAAATATTCGAGAAACTATTGGATCCAAATTAGTGAAATTGTTTAAAAATCGGATAATCATCTTAGCATTGACAACATTGATACAGAATGAATAAAATGATGTATGTTGATGAAATCACTCGGTCATATTATTTCGATTATATTTAACAATTACTAATGGACAATCGTTAACATTGGCTCTTGATTGGCTGCTTGCGATGACCTTATTTTAGTTCGCATATTTTCCGGGGCTCTTGTTTGGTTCTGACAACTGTATTATCGACGAGGAAGCAGAATTATCAAAGGTAATACCACGAGTGCTTCAAATTTTATCGATAATTTTTTCTTTTCCACGAAAACTTGTTTATTTGGCAAAAATATGAAAACAAACCTATTGATAAAATCACGAGTCCGTTAGGACGAGGGATTTTATCTAAATTCGGTTTGTTTGAATGTTTTTGCCTCAAATAAAAAAGTTTGAGTGATGAAAATAAAAAATTATGTGATAAAATTTGAAGAGCGAGTGGTATTTGGGAAGATTATTTTTTTCAACAATTTAAAATTTTGTATTACCTGAATGTTCAATATTCTCTTGGGTGATGGCACTCAATCGGTTTGTGTTCATTTTTCAATAAGCTTCGAAGCACTTTTAGTTGTCAATAATGACAAATTCAAAGTAAAATTTTGACGTTTCGATGTAAACAAGGTTTTATCGATGAGGAAGCAGAATTATCACTATAATACCGAATGATTGGCTAGAATAATGTATTGCTATTGGTTAAAACCAGCAAAATGTCAGATTTTGACAAGTGAAAAAATAATCAGTATAATACCGAATGACTGGCTAGAATAATGTATTGCTATTGGTTAAAACCATCAAAATGTCATATTATGATAAGTGAAAAAAATACTCAATTTAATATATTCCAATATATGTGATTGCCAAATTTATTGTTTCAATGTTTTCAATGAGTAGGCTGAGCAATCATTTTATATGGTGAAAAATTATTACAATAATCACCTATCTGTATTCAAAATCAATAGACATAGAGGTTAATGCTGTAGTGTTATTATTATACAAATAAATTATTAATATAATATCATCATACATTACAATAATATAACAAACGTGAATCAATTCAATCAATGTATGTCAAATGTTTACTCAAATCATTGACTTAGGTCATGGAAGATGTTTTCGTCTAATCTACAATTAATAATAAATTGATATATCGATAATTAATAATTAATAATGTTTACATATTACATACCGAGGTTTTCGATATTATTGCAATTATAAATAATAAGTACCTATAATCCCAAAAATAAATATATCTAAGTCATTATTGTAATTTTTTGGATTTTATTCTCAAACGTTTATTTCAAATATTTACCGTTTGATTGTTTATTTGTTAACGATTCTTATCCACTCCCACGGATTTTCTTGAAGGATCAGCGTAATACTTGGTTTTAATTTAATTATCGGATTTAACTTGTCTATACAAAATATAGGAACTATAATAAATGAAGAGGGACAACGAATTGGCTATTTATTTATCTTTCATTTGATACCCATATTGTTATACTTTTCCCTCTTCCCTTTTTATTTTCGGCCGCCATATTGAAACTTTATACCCTATGTCACTCCCACAATTGAGACGAATCTAACCTTCATTTAATATATGTTAAAATCTGTCAAACCGTTCAGGCTACAGGGCGTTCAAAAAAAACATTTTGTTCTAAAAAATAATACTATACATAATTCTAATAATATTCTACAAAATAATAGATAATTTAAGACTATTTATACAGGGTGGTCCGTAAGTATTGGACCAAAGTGAAATGGAATATTTTTAGCCTAAAAATATAACAATCTGACGCAACTTCCTTCAATACAATATTGATTATAAAAAACATACAGGGTGGCAAAGTTGGAATGTCAAAAATGTTTTTCCTCAGTAAATTGAAAGATTTTTGATATACAAACGTAAAAATTTGAAGATAGAGATCTTAAGGCCTGGGAAATCATGATATGTTATCCATTCCGTTGTATTTTCTAGAGGGCGCCACGAAAGCTATGTTGTTGGTGTAATTGTACGATTAACTTATTATTTAAAGTTAATGGTATCCCTCTATTTATTGAAAAATATTGAAACTGCATCATTTTTGCGACAAAAAGTTACACCTATCATAAGACTCAAAAGTTACTGGTTTTCGAGATATTCTCATTTTTAAACCCCCCTTCATAATTTTCATTTCATTCATTTCGTGGCGCCCTCTAGAAAATACAACGAAATAGATAACATATTATGATTTCCCAGGCCCTAAAACCCCTATCTTCAAATGTTTAAGTTTGTTTTTCCAAAATTTTCCAATTTACTGAGAAAAAACATTTTTGACATTTCAACTTTGCAACCCTCTGTATCTTTCTTATCCTCAATATTTTATTGAAAGAAGTTGCGTCAGATTGTAATAGGTATGCTTAGGCGAAGAATATTCCATTTCACTTTGGATCATTACTCACGGACCACCCTGTATATTTCGATCAATCAGAATGACGTATCACAAGTGAATTTTGTTGATTTTCCAGAAAAGTCTTCAAGGTTTCTTAGCAAGAAACTTCTTGCTATTCGAATTTGGGGAGTTTCAAATTCATCACCCTGTATTTGAACTCATTATTGGAATTTCCTATTTGATACGAGTTCAACCAGATGTGAAACTTAGGCATCATCGTGTGTCGTGCAACAGCTCGCCAGAATTCATGAGCACTGGGGGGAAAATGAATGGGGGCACGTTTTATTTACTGACGACTCCATATTTAGCTTACGGTCTCCAGATGGCCGTGAGAGAGTATGGCAAAGGCCACACCAGCGTTTTGCTGAATGTACTTTCAGCCCTAGGGTAGGATATCAAGGAGGATCCGTTATGGTGTGGGCCGGAACAGACCGGACCGGACAGAATTGTACATCCTTCCGAGAGGCTCCTTAACTGCTGCAAGGTACATTGAGGACGTTCTCCAAGATTTTGTTGTCCCTTATGTTGATGTTATTGGAAATTACTTTCTTCTTATGCATGATAACGCATACTGCGAGAATCACTCAACAATATTTAAACGAGGTAAACATTCCTGTTATGAACTGGCCAGCGTTAATCCCAGATACCAACCCCATAGAACATGTTTGGGACATGCTTGGGCGAAGAATGCGAAGTCGTCTTCCTGCTCCTTTAACTTTAAATCAGCTGCGACAAGCTCTTTTAGAGGAATGGGAACTTATTCCACAAGCGGACATTCGGCACTTAATTTTAGGCATGCCAAAAAGGATACAGGCATTAATTCGAGCACGTGGGGGCAACACCCGTTATTTATAATGCGGCTCCAAAGTTTGGGATAGCAAGTCGTTTCAGTTTTGAATAATTTTAAAGTCGTTATGACACATCAGAAATTTATTTTCGTTCTGGTTTTTTAAATTTAATTGTTACAAAAAGTTTTTTGTTCTCGTTTTTTAAATTGTTCGGAACACTTTGTTTTCTTCAAACAAAGGTTCAATTGTTGTTAAAAAATATTTTAAACATGTTATTTTATTTGTGTGTAAGATATATTATAAAAAGGTAGAACGTGTCGCGGGACACACGGTAGGAACTTTAGTTCCTTTTAAGCAAAAGTTATGTAATACATCTGACGTTATAGATAAACAATTTGCATATTCTTTGGTGGTTGAGTAGTAAGCACACCAGACTCTCACGCGGTAGACCCGGGTTCCATTCCCCGCGAGGAATTTTTTTCATTGTTAATTTTATTTTTAAATAATCATTCTGCTTGATATTAATAACGACAACAGGTAGACGTTTGAAATATTCAGCAGAATATTCATTATTATAGATAATGGTACGGTACCCTCCATGAGGGAGTCCGACTGGCAACATCTACTTATAACAGCATCGTATATTTAAAAAAGGAAACCGTAGCATTATACAAATTGGACAATCGTTTACCACAAAATTAGTGGAAACATAAAATTAAATTGTTAAATTTTTAATTTGAAGTTATATTACAGTTTATAGAAATTTTTATTTTCTAGATTTTTTCCTAAGTGGGTCGTAGAAAAAATATGCTGCTCGACTCGTGTGGATTGCCCATATCGCACTTGAACGATTCAGCACTCCGCCTACGGCGTCGTGCTTCATTTTCGTCCTCGTGCGATATGGCCATCATATCCACACTAGTTGCACAAACTACAATTTCTTTCAAAATATGCCCTTTTACATTTAAAAACTACCTGCCAAATGTCAAATCAATTTATCAATCCATTTTAAAGTTATCGAATTAAAACATTCAAGTTTTCAAAATTTCAACACCCTGTATTTCGAAAAGTAGCTAGACCCCTTAATCGCGCAAAAAAAATTATGGAAATAATAGTAAAAATTTATCCGAAATTCAAGTAGATCACTAGCATTGCGAATACCAGCTTTGCATAGAGTTTCAATATAGCATCGGTGGTTCAGTGGTTAGAATGCTCGCATTGCACGCGGGCGGCCCGGGTTCGAATCCGGGTATGAGCATATTTATTATTATGAATCGCTGCTTCGTAAACGAGAGAGAGACTAAGGAGGCACAAGCACGCAAAAGCAAGGCACATAACGAAGCAATGTAACATAACGCAGCGTAACGTAACGCGTAACGGTCAGATCTTTTGCGTCGCGACCCCTGGTCGCTCAAACATAACCTGGCGTAAAGAACTAAAGTTCCAATAATAAAACATCACAAAGCATTAAAATTTGAAGTTTGTTTAAAAAAATTCAACTGCTCCGTTTTTCGTGCCGGTGAGTGTATTTATAAGATTTCAAACATTTAGTTGCATTTCAAACTATACAACTTGAATCCTCCACGTATATACAAACTAAAATACGTATCTAAATTTATCTTACTGTACATCATTAACCCGCCATTTTATTTGATAATTTGATACAGTGGTAGGCGAACCACTAGCGACGTATATACGATCTTTTCTTGGCTTAGCGGCCGCAAAGTATGCCACGTTAACCGAAAACGATAAAGAACGTTGTTCCAAGGTTGACTGGATTATATTATATATATTCCTCTACGTTACCGTCGGGTTTTGTTATTTTGTTCTAGCAACGGCTATTGGTGACGGTATTGACGGGAAGTTGGGTGACATGCGCTCCAACAGATTCGATAAACTGCTTTTGCTTTGTTGGTGGATACGGGCAGAATAGAAAATAGAATTGAACATACATAGTGTGAAAGATAGACATATACGTTTACACAACGTATACCCAATTTAGTATAAGATTTTAATGGAATTTCAAATAAAAAGAGTATTAAAATTGCAGTTGGAGAACCTAATAAGTGAGAAATTATCGTAATTGAATATCTAACATCGAGCATGGAAAATGCACTGTGGGACGAAATAGAGGAGTACATTTTTTAATTGAAAATATTTTTTTCGTTTTTAGGGCGATTTATTTTCTTTTTGCAGGGCTAATAACCTAACATGTCCTCAACATGACTGTAAATTTTGAAGCAAAAATAATGTACAGGGTCGGACTTATAAAAAAAATTATACAGGGTGAATCACGACCAACGGGATGGAGGTTTATAGCGAAACGGTGAAAGTTTTGAGATGTTTTTTACTTTAGTAGTTTGTACATTCATATAGGCTACATTTTAAAATTATTTTGAAATATACAGGATGTTCCAATAAAGTGTGGCGTATCAAAGTTATATTTTTTCTCATGGGACACCCCATATTTTATTGCATTTTCTGATTGCCACTAAAAAATAAAGTACTCCTTAATAATGGTTCCCTATACCTAAATACAGAGGGTTCCGAGTTATGCTGACTTTTTTTAAAATGTCGAAAAAAATTAATAACTCATTGATATAAGAAATTCTAGCAAATTTTCTCTTATATCTAAATAGTTGGACATTTGTTGAATGTATTTCACGATTGAGTACTTAATATCTATTCACAGGGTGTTCAAAATTTTCAGTTTCATTATTAGATCCTTCAATGGGTAATATCTGGCTTGATTTAAATGGAACAGCCTGTATTTTGATAACTCACCTTATTAAAAAAATGTCCTCTTTCGAATGCTATAAGGGTGTCCTATACCTAGGTATTATACTTTTAGTGCAATTTACAATTTTCTTAAGTCTTATGGAAACACCTAGATGGTAGAAAATTTTTGAGTTTTTTGGAAAAAGACTTCTGGATCCTTCTTGAACACCCACCACTCAGCATCCGAAAGATAATGTAGCTACAATTGGACGGAGATCCTGCCCACTCTTCACGTGCAATTGGAAACTACATCAATAGAAAATTCAGAAATAAATGGATAGGTAGAGGCGGTCCTTATAATTGGCCAGCAAGGTCACCAGAATTGACCAAGATGGATTTTTTTCGAATGGAGTATTAAAAATATTGTGTATTCTAAGTATACCTTTTACTACTCCAGACGATAGGTAATTGAGAATTTAGAACGCTTTAGCGATTATAACACCCGATATGTTAAATAATGTAGGTTGGAAACTAGAATCACGTGTTGCATTGCACAAAATGGCAAGCATTTTGAACATCTACTATAGTAATTTTTCATTTTTTGCTTTGAATAATTTGCTGTTCGTTTTGTAGTATTTATGTATTTGCTTTATTAAAAATGTGTTTTTGTTTTATTATGTACTCAAAAACTTATCGGTAAAAAATGAGCTAGTGTACCTCTGCAACTACAAGTGTGCATATTTATTGGCAATTTCACTGTTTTTTTTACAGATCATCAGTTTGAAATTTAAAGAGAATTGCATATGTTTCAAAATAGATTTAACATACAATTTAAGAAAATTGTAAATTGCACGGAAAGTATAATACCTAGGTATAGGACACCCTCATACCATTCGAAAGAGTACATTTTTTTGAACATGGTGAATTATCAAAATACAGGGTGTTCCATTTAAATTAAGCCCGATATTACCAATTGAAGGATCTAATAATTAAACTGAAAATTCTGAACACCCTGTGAATAGATATTTAGTACTCAATCGTAAAATACATTCAACAAATGTCCAACTATTGAGATGTAAGAGAAAATTTGCTAGAATTTGTTATACAGGGTGGGGCACTATGAACGAACTATTCTCTGGTGTCTTAACGGCAAATATAATTAGAAAAAATAAGACGTAGAATTATGTAGATCACTTAGGACTATAATTTAAAAATGTTTTGGAATATACAGGATGCTCCAAAAAAGCGTGCCGTATCAAAGTTAGGTTCCTTTAAATGGAACACCCTGTATTTTATCACATTTTTGAATTGTACTATTAACAATAATATAAGTTCATTAACATTTCCCTATACCTTTCTAGTTCAGTTTCCAGGATAAATCGATTTTACATAATTTGTAGACCCTCCGAAAAAATACAATAACTTCAAAATAAAAACGAATAACCACATTTGCTTTACACCATCTCACAAGAGGCTTTTAACATCCCGTTTCCAATATTCACTGGTATGCTATCATATACAGGGTGTTTTTAATATGACAGAATAACACTAACCATTTAATACATAAATTTCTGGCTTAATTTAAATGGAACACCCTGTATCTGTTGGGTCTGTTAAACGTGGGAATTTTTTACCTTTCAGTTGGTATTAGGGTCGCCTATATCTAACTCCGATAGTTCTCGAGAAATTTTAAATTTGTTTTTTTAATATTCAATTATTTGCTGACATCTGACACCTTCGAATAGATACTTTAAACTTCTTAGAGAATAGGTACCCAAGTAGCAATTTAAATTCTATATTAGGTTTGTATAAACAGCTACAAGATATATCTTCTAGGATACTAAAATTCTTATAACGGTCTACAAAAAAATTAAATGATCCTTATACAACTAAAAAGGGCTCACTTTCATACAACTGTTTGGTTGTATAACAGTTCTATTAAAAGTTTATACAACTCTTATATGACTGTTTAATACACATTTATACAACTCTTAATCGACTGTTTTATAATCATTTATACAGCTACTATAAAATGATTTAATAGTGTGTCATGTAGTCACATCTATAAAATAGGATTGAAGCGGCACAGTTTATAAAAGCATTTCATTTTTTAGTGAAGAATTTTGATGCGCCGCAAATTTTACTGGTAGATTCTAGGTATATATTTGGCAACAAAATGAAGCGCTTCAATTCTGGTTAAGTTTCAAGTAGATACTTAAAAAAAATAATAAAGTAGAATACCTTAAAATAATTTTTTTTTGACTATTTTAATAGTTATCACTTCATATGGATATTCTTTCACAATATAATTCTCTAAATAATGATAAAGTCACATTTTCCAATACAGTTTCATGTTTCCAACTCAGTTGCTCAAAATGGCGGCGAAACCGGTACAAGAATTGCTTATTTGAACATGGAGATTTATAATACAACAATTTTATCCCAAAGACATGCCTTAAACAATATTTTATTGTAAAATGGAACGGTATACGATAACTGTTTTATAACGTAGAATATTTAGGCACTATACAACTAAAAAGTGTTTTATAATGCAACGGAATTAAATGCTATACAATATTTATCATACAACATTATACAGCTTCAATAAGACAAACTTGAGTAACTATTTTATAATGTTGTTTATAATTTGGCAGATATAAACAGTCGAAACTGATGCTTATATTTATTATAAAATGACTTCCGTTTTTCCTGTCATTTCGGGTCACGGGACCCCAACATAATTTTTTTAAATGGGACAACCGGTATAATATTACAATTTTGGTTATATCATTCAAAAACAAAGAGTATTAAAAAATCACAAATACCATCCTTATGAAATACATTTAACACAAGGTTTAGTTCCTGCAGATCCGGAAAGTAGAATAAATTTTATTGCTGAAATGCTAGGACACATTAATGATGACCCTTCTTTTTAAGAAAAAATATTATGGAGTGATGAAAGTAGATTTCATAACAATGGTATTGTTAATCGCCAAAATTGTAATTATTGGTCGCAGGAGAATCCAAAGTGGATGCGCGAAACCAATTTTCAAACAATATGGGGAATCAATGTTTGGTGCGGTTTATTCAACGGTCGGTTGATTGGTCCCTATTTTTATAAAGGAACATCAACGGGGCAAAGTGTGGTATCGTTGAATTTGTTTTTGAATGATATATCCAAAATTGTAATATTATACCGGTTGTCCCATTTAAAAAAATTATGTTTGGGTCACATGACCCGAAATGACAGGAGAAACGGAAGTCATTTTATAATAAATATAAGCATCAGTTTCGACTGTTTATATCTGCCAAATTTCATACATGTCATATGAACAGTTTTCGAGAAATTGGACTGTCAAAACGTCGTGGGACACCCTGTATAGTATATTATAGAACTCTTATACAAAAGGTATAAAAAATGATATTTTTGATATTGTATCGTATAATGCGTTATAGCATATATTGTATAGAATCATTTAATACAACAATTTTCTTTACAAAAAAATTATCGCAACAAAAGGCTTAATAAAAACAAAAAGTCCTTAAAACAACGCTTTTCGACTGTTATACAACAATTCAATCATCTTAGAATTCCATTTTGCTAGTTGGGTAGCCAGCAGGGTAGGGGCACGGGAAATTTAAAAGTTAAAGATGAGATTTTTTTCTTTTTTCACAATTTTTGCATTATTTGTTTCAAAAATGTAAATATTTATTCAGTAATAATGTTCAGCGGAACTTTCATGATCGTTTGGGACACTGTTTAGCAGCAAACAGAGAACAATTTGAGCATTTTATTAAATATATATGTTTTTGAAACAAATAACTTTGCTTTATTTCAATTTCAATGTTTTTTAGACAAAAATTGTGAAAACAAAAAGGAAAAAATTTCACCACAGTGGCGAATCGAACCGCGATACTTCAGCTTTAACTCTTAAATTTACCGAGCCCCTATACCCTGCTGGCTATTCTCTAAGAAGTTTAAAGTATCCGAAGGTGGTATGAAAATAGAATTCGACTTTTCTAAATATAACTATCCATTTTTTTTATAAAACCAGAGCGAATTTAGGAGAATTAAGAGTCCATTTGAGCACATTTTTTAACGACCTTTCCAAATCTGTTAATTTTTTTTATGAACGCTATTTGGTAAAAACGTTTGACAGTTTAGTACAGGAATCCCTATGTCGTATCATATAAATAACGCAGTGTATATGTTACCGTTAAAGACCGAAAGTAGTGTATGTCAACATTCGCCGGTGGATGTCGACAAATGTCAAGTGCCTTTGTGAAAGTCCGAACATTTCTTAATTTTATTATACATTCGGACCGGTATATGTCGACAAACACAAATGAGGTCCGGTGGATCTCGGACACTCCAGATCGCGACAAGTTTTTAGACATCTTCATCTCAAGCACTGACTGAGCAACACGAGCTAATTTCTTTAAAAAGAGTAGCTGCAAAAAAGAATCTTCTACTTCAAGCAACAAAAATATTGCGAACCTCAAAAAAAAGTTTCCTCCTGGCCAAATTGGTGATAGCGTAAGAATTCAAGTCCCTGATATCGACCGTGGTCGTATAGACCCTCGAAATGTGTTAGCGGTTGTTGTTGGAATAGAGGATTCAGACTTTTATAGATTAGCTAACAAAAATGGTACCTTGAAGCAGCTTTTCACCCGTAATCAGTTCGTAATTTGTAAAGAAAAGTTACTTTCCCTGGACGAAGTTTCAACAAAAGAAATGTCGCTAAGAGAAGCAGCTTCTGCTAATTCAAAAAGTGGAGGGCAAGGCTATACACGTTGTAACTGCAAAAGGAAGTGTTCCACGACTAAATGCAGCAGTAAAAAAGAAAGGTAGTGCCACGGTAGTTTAAGTTGATGCAATAAATAAGATATTGTTCATATTTCTTATATATCATTTTATAATTTTATGTTCCACTGTTTGTTTTGAGTTCAACAAAGTC
>CAJUYG010004323.1:0-17139 GCA_910591675.1 Galerucella calmariensis
AAAATTTGAGGGAACCACGCCCACTTTCGAACATTTCCCCTCGGAATTTCTATTCCCACAAATTCAAGAATAGCGACCCAGTGAAGAATGAAAAAAACGACAAAAAACTGGACTCAGAGAGGACCAGGTGAAAATCAATCGACTCCGATTAGGTCACACCAACTTAACCCATAAATTTTTGATAACAAAGGATGACAAACCAACCTGCAATATATGTAACAAAGATTTGACAGTGAAGCATATAATAAGTGATTGCCCCAAATACCTCGTATCAAGAAAACAAAACAAATTACCAGGCAATTTAAAAACTGTTTTGGGCGAGCAAATGGACGCAGAACTGATAGTTAAATTTCTTAAAGAAACCAGACTGTACCACCTCATATAATTATTTGTACATGTACCTATTACCTATTTTTGTCGCTAATAACCTTATTGGTTGGAGCGACGTTAAAGAACTGAAATAAAAAAAAAATAAAAAAAAATTCACTCTCGTTAGCCAATCACATTACCTACACGATTATCAGAATTCACGCTTAAAACGTTTTAACGTAATATATCTACTTATATTTTCACAAAATTACTTCTAACTAATAAAAAAAAGTGTCAAACTCAACAGAGGTGATAAATAGATACTATTACAACACGAACACAACTTACAAGCCATTATTAGGCAACATTTTTCAATTTTTCCAAAATAATTCATTGAATAATAAAATATAGCATAGCAATACCTTGTAACGAAGTTTTTTTATTTAATGATTATTTCAAGTTACCGAATATAGTTTTATTCAATTATGCTTATAACCGTTATAACCTCTGACTTCTGTGTGAAAATTATTTCAGTTATATAAAATATTTATTCTGATTTTTAACTTGGAATATCAAAATTCGCCGTAGTGTATAAAATTCATGCCTCCCACTGCCGCGAGATATGGAGTAGGTAGCGCGCAGGTCGAACTAACCGAGAGAGGTGGAAAGACCGACTGAATCAAGAAAGAGTTGAAGGCTGAGAGTCAATAAGTACCGAGAGTACCTGACACCCAGTTGTAACAGCTAGATACAAAAAACGCTCTGTCCGACGATTTGTTATTGATTTTTTTTATTAGTGAACAATTATTTCCCGAATTAAAAAGTTTAAATAGCTGCTGGGAAGGTGAGACTTTTTAAAAATAATACTTAAAATAAAAGGTGGGGTTTTTTCAATAGGCATTAGACACAAGTTTATTGAATATAATTGAAAATTTTATGTTTACAGCAGGCTTTAGTGGTGTCGTTGTATATAACTAAAATGGAGGCAATTAAATCTTGTTGGTTTTCCGTTTAAAATATAGAGGAGTGCCAGGCGTCTAGCCAAGGCTCTTCGGTATTTTAATTCAACGGCCACATTCCGTTATCGATTGTTCCCGATTTTACCACCACGTTTCGTTTTAAATATTGAGGAGTGCCAGGCGTCTAGCCAGGGCTCTTTGGTATTTAAATTCAAAGACGTGAATCCCGTTCAAATTGGAATATTGAAGAGTGCCAGGCGTCTAGCCAGGGCTCTTTTATATTTCGATTTAACGGCCACATTCCGTTATCAATTATTCCCGATTTCACCTCCACGTTTCGTTTGAAATATTGAGGAGTGCCAGGCGTCTAGCCAGGGCTCTTTGATATTCTAATTCGAAGACGTAAATCCCGTTTTAATTGGCATATTGAAGAGTGTCAGGCGTCTAGCCAGGGCTCTTATATATTTTGCTTGAACGGCTACATTCCGTTAGCAATTATTCCCGATTTGACCTCCACGTTTCGTTTAAAATATTGAGAAGTGCCAGGCGTCTAGCCAGTGCTTTTTGGTATTTTGATTCGAAGACGTAAATCCCGTTCCAATTGGAATGTTGAAGAGTGCCAGGCGTCTAGCCAGGGCTCTTTTATATTTTAATTTAACGGCCACATTTCGTTGGCATTTATTTCCGATCTCACCTCCACTTTTCGTTTGAAATATTGAGGAGTGCCAGGCGTCTAGCCAAGGCTCTGTGATATTCTAATTCGAAGACGTAAGCCCCGTTTTAATTGGAATATTGAAGAGTGCCAGGCGTCTGGCCAGGGCTCGTTGGTATTGTAGTTGAAGGGCCTAAATTTCGTCAAATTCACTCTCTTTGTCGAGCTCTCGCTTAAATTGAAATCCTGAGGAGTGCCAGGCGTCTAGCCAGGATTGTTTTGTATTTTGATCCGAGGACCAAAACCCTATCGTATTTTCCTTTCCGATTCCCCAAACACTGTATGATTAATGTTTATTCTACAAACCGGGTATATCAAAGGTGATTAAATATTTTGCTAGCATCAACCTATAATCCGCTTCATTTGTTTAAGTATTAACCTGTTTACTGAAAAGACCCCTAAAAGACAATATTGCTTCCACCGCTTTTAAAACATTGCTTATGTTCTGCCCGCTTCGTCTCTAATAAACGCATGGTGATTGTGTGAATAGTATATAGTTGACTTGAATTTCTGTGCTTCTGGATACCAGGGTACTGTCTTCTTTTGCGTAGGATATAGTTTTTATGTTGTAACGGATTGATTAATCAGCTCCAGATCCTGTATAAATTGTTGAAGGTGATTGTAATATAACCAACCCGAACATATGTGTTTTACTGACCTACTATAGACTAGAAGAGACCTAAGATAGAGTAGTTGTGTTGCTGCATGAATTTAGCTTCCCCATAGTGTGGGCCAGGAGAATAACTTGCATTTCAGGACAAGTGAAAGCGTTTTCAAGACATCATCTGACCGGATGGAATACAACTAGACCCCTGGAACGTACCGTACCTCCATCTGAGGCTACCTGGAACTCTTGACGGTTGAGGTCAAGGGGCCGTGGAGTTAACCACGCTAAAAATCCGGCGCCCGAGAAAGTGTAAGTTTTCAGAGGTGTCAAAAGTGACGTACCAAGTTGGCAAAAGCCAAGTAAGGAGCGCAAGGTCGTCACTAATTTGGCGCCCGAGCAGGGACCCTGAATTGTTGATTGAGCAGGGACTGTTTTATTCTGTTTCAGATTTTTTTAATCGTATATTTGGTTGTTGATTGAGCAGGAACTGTTTGCATATGTAACTTGTTTATTTTTTTTAAGAGTTTGAAGAATGTTTTTCCTCTGCTGTTGATTTCTTTTGATTATTGTGAGAATTGGGAATGCTGCGAAGAGGAAAAAGAAAAACGAACCTGGCAAGTTACCACCAAATAACTGAAAGAAATAGTTTTATGTCTGGGGAAAACTCTGAAGACATCGACTTAACCAGTTTGTTTGATCAAGAAGGAGCTGGAAGATCCGAATCTACTATTTTAGTACCGGCCGTCGAACTACCGACTGTAAGGTCCGTGGGAGAAGTCACATACCATCGCGTTAATTGGGTATATTTACTGAGAAACGAGGATCTTACTACAGAGAGATCTACAACAGAGGAATTTATCTATTGCTGGAACCGTCCCTGACAAACGGAAAAGAGTCGTAAACTTTTTAAGACGAAGAAATATTTCTCCACAACCTGCTATAGACCAAGAAGCCCCTGTTGATTATCCGACCGCTATGGCAACCCCACCGATAAATGTACAGGATTGGAAAGTGTGCTTCGAAAACCGAGGAGACCCTGCCGCTTTCATAGAAAGAATAGAGGAAATTTGTACGACAAAGAATGTAGAGAAAGACAATTTACTTCCGGTGTTACCGGAGTTACTATCAGGAGAACCTGCATTTTGGTACCGTAACAACCGTAACAACACGGGAAGCTAACTCCTGAACAACAGTTAGCATGGTTGTACCGTAACCTGTTACCTGAATACCGGCTGCAGATCCGAAAAGGAGACTTCAGGGATTTTTCTACGGTTTGTCAAGTGGTAAGGGAATATGAGCTTCTCAGAAAAGAGCTCCATGACGTTCCGACCACCAGCGGACCGAGCCGTGGACCAAATCCCCGTCCGCAGCCAATAAGTACTCCCAGATTTGGACCATCCCACAACACGACACCTGGCCCATCTAGAGAGGCCATCTTCGGTACCAGTCGCCCATCTTCGAACGATGCGCCTCGCGATGCCATTCAACAACCGTCTGCATCATCTCCTCGTCAACCAATCTGTTTCCACTGTAGGGAATCTGGACACTACCGAAACAACTGTCAGAACCCTCAGAAAATATCCTGTTCTTGTTGTCATAAGGAAGGAGTATTTTCCAGGTCATAAGGAAGGAGTATTTTCCAGAGACTGTTCCTGCAGGAGGCAGGGAAACTAATCCGAAGCTGACCCGAGGAGAGGCCGACACGGCTTCAACAAATGCCTCTCATGCTGAAATACCAGAAGAAATGACCGATTTCCGACCGCATATTGACGTCGAAATTTAAAACTATAAGTTTATAGCCCTGTTGGACACTGGAGCTGCTGAATCATACATCAGTGATCAGATAGCTAAGACATTTTCCCAAAGAAAGCGAACCACCGCCCGTCAAACTACGAGGACCCGTTTAGCTAATGGAAATTTAGTCTCTATTACCGACACTTATGAGCTAAAACTAAATATCCATGACATTATTATGGAAGGTCCGTTCGAACATTTCCCTGGTCTGATTACTGATATTGTGTTAGGATACGATATCCTCCAAAAGTATAATTTCCGTTTGGAGCTAGGAGCCGGAAATATATACATAAATAATGAATTAATAAACCGCTCAGAATTAGCCAGTACGATTGAAATGTTGGAAGTAATTAAAAACACAACTAGAAAAATCCGATGCGGATGTCCCAATGATCTTTAAGGAAGATACAAACCCTGGATGGTGGGAAAAATGGTTTTCAAAATCTGTCTGACTTTGAAGACTCTGCGTCTTCCCTGGTGTTAGGGGTTGACAAAGAGCAATTTGTTTCTGAAGTATCCGCATCTTCCCAGGTGTTAGGGGTTGATAAGGAGCAGACCGTTTCTGAATTATCTGCGTTCTCCCTGGAAGATTTGGGGAACGACGAGAATTATGCTTATATAGGATGTCCGTTGGAAACCATAACACCACCCATCAAAGAAAGGAACTTGACCAAAAATCAGGAAGAAAGACTGAACCTTTTCCTCAGCCATGAATTGCCGAGGTTTGAGAGAATTCAAGGTCCAACAACGTCAGTCGAACACGAAATCCGGTTGCTTCAACCCCGCCCGATCAAACAGAGATATCGACCTCAGAACCCAAAAATGCAAGAAATTTGTAACGCCGAGGTTGACACGATGTTGAAAGAAGGAGTGATAGAACCTTCCACCAGTCCGTGGAGTTCTCCAATTGTGATAGTGAAGAAAAAAGATGGGAAAAATCGGTTTTGCATTGACTTCCGCAAAGTAAATGAAGTTACCATAAAAGATGCCTACCCTCTTCCATTTATCAATGCTATCCTGGATATGCTGCGAAAAGCCAAGTATATTTCCAGTTTATATTTGAAGAGCGGGTATTGACAGGTCCCGTTGACACCGGAAAGTAAGCCTATCACAGTCTTCACCGTACCAGGACGTGGATAATTGCAATTCACGGTTCTACCCTTTGGTTTACACTCTGCACCCGCCACGTTCCAGAGATTGGTGGATCAGTTAATAGGTCCAGATTTAGACCCATATGCATTTGCTTATTTGGATGACATCATCCTTCTGGGGGAAACGTTTGATCAACACTTGGGAAATTTATCGGAAGTATTCCGTCGATTACGAGGGGCACAACTAAAATTAAATCCGGAAAAATACCATTTTTGTCTACCGAACATGAAGTATTTGGGCCATGTCATCACTGGAGATGGAATCCGTACCGATCCAGAAAAAGTAGAAAGTATAATAAAATTTTCAGCCCCAAAGAATATCCGGGAGTTAAGGAGATTTTTGGGAGTTGCCTCATGGTATAGAAGATTTGTTCCGTCCTTTTCACAAAGTGTTGCTCCGTTAACGAAGTTACTACGGAAGTCTCAGCGATGGAAGTGGGCTGAAGAGCAAGAAGCCGCTTTCACGAAAATCAAAACCTGTCTGTCGGAAGCTCCTGTATTAAGCTGTCCCGATTTCAGTATACCATTTACCCTACAGGCCGATGCCTCCGAATATGGTTTGAGAATAGCCCTAACACAACCAAAAGATTGAAATGATCACGTTGTAGCGAATGCCAGTCGCACTCTGAGCCCTGCCGAGAAAAATTACTCTGTTACCGAAAAAGAATGTCTTGCCATTGTTTGGGAAATTGAAAAGATGCGTCCTTATTTAGAGGGCTACCATTTCACGGTCATCACCGATCATCAATCTCTTAGATGGTTACATTCCATAGTTAGTCCGTCCGGACGATTAGCTCGGTGGAGTATTTTCCTACAGCAGTATGACTTCGAGATTTAGTACCGTAAAGGTGCCTTAAACCGTGTGGCTGACGCTCTATCTAAAAACCCATTAACCGCCAGTCCGGAAGTCGATCAACCATCAGCGCTCTGTTTGGCCGATCTACCTCTCGAATGTTCATGATACCGAAATAAAAAGGAAGAAGTTTTGAGGGAACCAGACAGTTTGTAGGCCGTTTGTACCGTCATTTCTGGGACATCAATGACCTCAGAGAACCAGAGTAGGCCGATCCATGGAAGCTGTGCCTAGCCAAACCCGACAGAACTCGTGTTCTCGAAGAAAACCATGATGCTCCAAATGCAGGACATCTGGGAATCGCCAGGACCATTACGCGCATTGCTAGATCATATTATTGGCCTGGGATGTTTAGAGATATCACCCAGTACGTCCGCCGGTGTTTGCAATGCCAGTAGTACAAACCATCACAACAGAAGCCTCCAGGGAAGATGCAGCATCTCAAAACCAACAACCCTGGGAAACTGTTAGTTCCGATATAATTGGACCATTGCCGCGAAGTAAGAAGGGGAACTGCTATATTGTAATGTTCCAGGACCGATTTACCAAGTGGGTGCAATGTATGCCATTAAGAAGTGCTACTGCCATCAGTACTGCATTTCATGAAGAAATACTGAGAATATTTGGATGCCCCCGTACGGTGTTAACCGATAATGGAACCCAGTATAATAGTACGTTGTCCAGGAATATGCTAAAAGAATTGGGAATTCGACATCGTTTCACACCCCCATACACGCCTGAAGCTAACCCAGTGGAAAGAGCCAATCGCACGCTAAAGAAGATGATTGCGCAATATTGCGAACAAGATAACCGAGACTGGGATATAAGGTTAGCCGATTCAAAGTTTGCGATTATCAACTCCAAAAACGATTCTACTGGGTTTTCGCCGGCCTTTTTAAAGTTTGGACGAGACCCCGACATTCCGAAAGCCTTCAGGAGGGAAACTGAAGATAACACGGAGACCAATTCAAGAAAAGTTAACGAAACTGGAGATCCTGCGGAGAAAGATTCAAAACCACATCTCTCGAGACTAGATAAATTATAAGAGTGTTTCGATCTTGTCCGCTTGAATCTGTCTAGAGCATCCACCAGTCAAAGTCATTATTACAATTTACGTCGCCGGGACTGGAAATGCACTCTGGGAGAAAAAGTCATGAAGAAAGAGAATACTTTGTCTTCTGCTGTTGATCATAAAGCTGCGAAATTAACCCCGAAATACTCTGGGCCATATGAAATTGTCCGCGTCGTGTCTCCGGTAGTTTTTGATTTACGGGACGAAAATGGCAAGCGATATAACCGAGTACATATTGAGGAATTAAAACCGTTACATAATTATTTTACTTCAGAATGAAGCCGTGGTGCGACGCACCTAACTGAGGAAGTGAGCCGCTTCCCTGTCGCAACCCCTACAAGGACCTGGTAGAGCGGCAGAGGAAAGAACGAGCCCGAACCGAGCAAGCCAAGGAGGCCGACCGACGACTTCGAAAGTCACCAACCCTCGACGACTATGAGGTCGTGAACCTCACCTCCTCGCCATCTTCCGCCGGCCCTCCTGAGCTTGAAGCCGAGGACGCATTTTTCGATTGCCTATTCGACTCCGCCGACGAGCTCAATTTTGAGTTACCGACAGAGGGAGAAATGGAATGGACATTTGATCCAAAGGTGTTGGATATAGAGCCTTATGTGCCCGGAGCCACACCTCCACCCTCACTACTACCACCAGAGCCGGGAGTACACAAGGAGTCGTACCTAGTGTGCACCCTGTACGAGAGAACGACGGTGCATACTATGGACCAGAATATGGGAATTAAGGAAGATATTACGGAAATCGTATCGCAATATCATTACGGGGTTCATCACACCTTCACCCCGGACATTGAGAACCCGGAGCCAGCCACCAGAATTCTGGAAGTGGAAGCAGCCACGGAGCCTGAGATTGTGGCGACTCAGGAGAAAGAGGAACATAGAGCGCGAAGTCAGGCTGTGCTGGAATTCGGACGACAGCACCCGCGCTCCCAACCATGGCCAAGAGAGTGGGCAGAACGAGCTGCTTTCCTGCGACCCCGTAATGCTCACCCCACGCGATGGTGCCCAGTAAGGATGAGAGGGCCAGATGGCCGCAGACACAATGTGTCAATTACCCTTCTCCCCCGTGGAAAATTAAAACAATTCCTTTTTTTTACAATTAAAAGTTCATTTCAAGTTTATCCCGTGAGAGTTTTTTTTTAATTTGTATTGTGCGTGCGTTCCTTCGCCTCCGTATGAACTGACCTCATCTCAGTTTTTTTTAAGTGTCAAGAACTTTTATTTATTTTATTATTTGACAACCACCGGGGGTGGACTTTTATTTATGTGCTATATCTTTTCTTGGACGAACGTTTTTTTTTTGTTGTTTCCAGTAACCGTGAGAAGCAGTAAAACCGATTTGGGTCAGGATAACAATGACCCACGACTGTACCGAGTGAATAATAGAAAATTTTGTTTGCTCTGTTATAGTTGATTCCAGACCAGAAACAAAGAAAGTCAGAATGGACCCCAAATCAGATTCATCTTTTGAAGTGCTGAGTCTCTACGACACCGCCGATAGCCTATCAGATGATATGGAGGATTTATCCGAAAGTTTCGCTAAACCTTCTTCCTCACCGATGACCCTTGCTGGAGATGCGGAACCACTGGACACAACCGACGTGTATGTAACCATCCGACAATCATATTTTGTTCCCGATGTGGAAGAGTTGGGAAAATGTCACGAGACTGTCCATGTGACAGAACCACCAAACATCCACGAGCTGAAAGACCAAAGAGGTCCGTAGCCAATCAGGCACACATAGTACCCCGTCAACGACGTTTAACCCAGGAGAAGGGTGTACAATGCGACATACGCACCTGTACCATGTTACCCCCGCCGACAACCAGCCGTCTGCACGAGAGATACTCACGCCTGCACCAAAATACCGGAGTCCGAGGATTCGCCCCAAGACCCGGGGTCCGTAGCAGAGGCTACCGACTATAAAACTCCAGACCACCGCATAGCTCCCTTGTAGAAGATACGACCGGATGGGGCAACAAAGACTGTGTTTAGTTTAAAAAAATTGAATTTTAGTGATAATTTGTTCCACAAGTAGTGAGTAAGTTAAAAAAAATGTAAAGTACGCAAGAGATGTAGGCGTCCTTTAATTTTTTTTTTATAGAAGTAAGGGGGGAATTTAACGAAGTTTTTTTATTTAATTATTATTTCAAGTTACCGAATATAGTTTTGTTCAATTTGCTTATAACCGTTATAACCTCTGACTTCTGTGTGAAAATTATTTCAGTTATATAAAATATTTATTTTTTTAATATTCTTTTGGGAATCAAACCACAATAATGTTTTTTATTTTTTATTTCGACGTTTCGGTAGCGTTCCAGCTACCGTTGTCAAGATTAACTAGTAATAAAAATTAATAAAATAATTTTTGGTCCCTATCTGACACAACGAAAAAATATGACAACTAGACAATATTTATTCTGATTTTTAATTTAAAATATCAAAATTCGCCGCGAGATATGGAGTAGGTATCGCGCAGGTCGAACTAACCGAGAGAGGTGGAAAGACCGACTGAATCAAGGAAGAGTTGAAGGCTTTGAGTCAATAAGTACCAAGAGTACCTGACACTCAGTTGTAACAGCTAGATACAGAAAACGCTCCGTCCAACGATTTGTTATTGATTTTTTTATAGTCCTTTTTTTATTAGTGAACAATTATTTCCCGAATTAAAAAGTTTAAATAGCTGCTGGGAAGGTGAGACTTTTTGAAAATAATACTTGAAATAAAAGGTGGGGTTTTTTCAATAGGCATTAGACACAAGTTTATTGAATATAATTAAAAATTTTATGTTTACAGCAGGCTTTAGTGGTGTCGTTGTATATAACTAAAATGGGGGCAATTAAATCTTGTTGGTTTTCCGTTTAAAATATTGAGGAGTGCCGAGCGTCTAGCCAGGGCTCTTCGGTATTTTAATTCGAAGACGTGAATCCCGTTTCAATTGGAATATTAAAGAGTGCCAGGCGTCTAGCCAGGGCTCTTTTATATTTCAATTCAACGGCCACATTCCGTTATCGATTATTCCCGATTTTACCACCACGTTTCGTTTAAAATATTGAGGAGTGCCAGGCGTCTAGCCAGGGCTCTTTGGTATTTTAATTCGAAGACGTAAATCACGTTTTAATTGGAATATTGAAGAGTGCCAGGCGTCCAGCCAGGGCTCTTTTGATATTTCAATTCGAAGACGTAAGCCCCGTTCTAATTGGAATATTGAAGAGTGCCAGGCGACTGACCAGGGCTCTTTGGTATTGTAGTTGAAGGGACTAAATTCCGTCAAATTCACTCTCTCTGTCGAGCTCTCGCTTAAATTGAAATCCTGAGGAGTGCCAGGACTCTTTTGTATTTTAATCCGAGGACCGAAACCCTATCGTATTTTCCTTTCCGATTCCCCAAACATTGTATGATTATTGTTTATTCTACAAACCGGGTATATCAAAAGTGATTAAATATTTTGCTAGCATTAACCTATAATCCGCTTCATTTGTTAAATTATTAACCTGTTTACTGAAGACAATATTGCTTTCACCGCTTTTAAAACATTGCTTATTATTGTGCTTATAAACCTCTCTCTCGCTTATGTCCTGCCCGCTTCGTCTCTAATAAACGCATGGTGATTGTGTAAATAGTAGATAGTTGACTCGAATTTCTGTGCTTCTGGATACCAGGGTACTGTCTTCTTTTGCGTAGGATATATTTTTTTTGTAACGGCTTGATTAATAAGCTCCAAATCCTGTATAAATTGTTGAAGTTGATTGTAATATAACCAACCCGAACATATGTGTTTTACTGACCTACTATAGCCTAGAAGAGACCTAAGGTAGAGTAGTTGTGTTGCTGCATGAATTTAGCTTCCCCATAGTGTGGGCCAGGAGAATAACTTGCATTTCAGGACAAGTGAAAGCGTTTTCAAGACATCATCTGACCGGATGGAATACAACTAGACCCCTGGAACGTACCGTACCTCCATCTGAGGCTACCTGGAACTCTTGACGGTTGAGGTCAAGGGGCCGTGGAGTTAACCACGCTAAAAATTTGGCGCCCGAGGAAGTGTAAGGTTCCAGAGGTGTCAAAAGTGACGTACCAAGTTGGCAAGAGCCAAGTAAGGAGCCATAGGTCGTCACAAGGTAAGAAAATAAATGTTATATTAGAGTGAGTAAATTAGTAGGTATATTTTACATTAATTTCTTATCATTGCGATTAAATATCAAAATCATCTGTTTATTCAAAGAATTTTCATTTTTCATATTAATAAACCAAATCGTAGGGAAAAAAATTGCCGCCAAATCTTTTTGGTTTCTAATTTCAACCTTATAGGTATACTAAAAGATGATTAAGAGCCTGTTTTGAATGCATGTAGATTATATGCCGGTGTTTAACCTAGAGAAAATAGATATAAAGACATGAAAAATCATGCATTCACAACTACCAATTTTGCAAAGATAATTTATATAGAATAAACATAAGTACTTAGCAGGTTACATTTGCGAAAAAAAGGATAGGTGGTGTTAAACATGTTTAATACAATTTTGTCAATTTCTAGTGTAGTAGGTATACTCATTCTCATTATAATCAAACGAATATTTTCTAGTCAAGAAATTACAAATAAACTATCGATGAATTTTAAATAAACTCTAGACAAGGTTTAAACCTATAATAATAGACATGTAGGTACCTAACCTTGTGCAGAGGTACAGTGTAGACAAAGATAATAATTTTTTTCTCAAATTAAGGTTTTTTAGACTCTTTTTAGGTACCTAGGTAATTAGTATAATAAAGAATAATAAAAAAAATACGCTTACCGATATTTAAATTTGGTGTTGAACTACTATTTTATTTCAAATTATTGATATGCTTCGCTTGAAGTGATATATCACACTTCACCATTTTGTAACGTTTTGTCAATGCAATATAATTTTCAACATCACCATAAATTCAAATCTCAGATCCATTTATGCTTGAGTTGAATTGATATTGATATTAAAAATGATATTTTAATGGAACGTTACAAAATGGTCAATTATTGTAATCACTGAATTTGTCACTTTATTAATTAAAAAAAAAAATGTAAGTCCATTTTAAAAAAAAGCTGCAGGTGGTCTTGGAACGACGAAACATTGTACACCAAATTATTTAAATATTGGGTGTAACGAATCAAGTTTGAAAAGTTTTCTTTATTTTACTAATATTTAGGATATTGTAGTGGAATTTTAAATCCATGTATAGGTGCTTATAACGGTCTTCTATTGGTGATAAAAAAGTGGCTATTTTCATTTTATTTTCTAGTCCTCTGCCCAGTGTACATAAAAAGGTTGAGGCTCGGGTTGAGATTGAGGAAAATATGGAAGAAAACCCAGTAAAATGCAAACAAGTACCTCGAACATCTACATTTCACAATTCAACCTGTCAGAACTACTTCAAAAAATAACGATGAGAAAAGTATATTGTATACAATTAAGGGTGGATTTGATTCTACGAGACAATGCTATCTTGTGGATATAATTGTAGGATATTTTTTGGATCAGGATATGTATGTTTATTTTTTCATTCTTTATTTGTACTTTATTTATCTTATACTATATACACATAAATATTTTTATTTGTTGACATTTGGTAAATTCAGATTTTTTGGCTCTTTCCAACAAAATACCGGAACTATTTCCTTGTGGAATTCAAGGGGATTATTATTTGCCACCTATTAAAAAACGTGATTCAAGGGATAATAAGCCTGGTATAGCCAAAGGAAAATTTATTGACAAATATCGTAATAAATTAACATTCCTACGTGAAGCGGGCTTGATTAAATGGAGAGGAAAGGAAAATGAACAGCCTGACATACATACAGGTACATAAATAAGCATCAAATACTTGAATTGAAAAAAATAATAGGTGAAAGAAATGTATGAACACATTTCAAATATTTTAAAAGCTTGAATTATACCCACATTTTGGTGCAGTTACTTACATGTATATTATATGCATAGTAATATAGAACCATAATTATGTAATATTTTCTACTCTAGATAAAGAGCTAAAGCTTTGGTAAACAAGTATGTAGCGACCTTGCAATTGTATTGTGTATCGGTTGTTATGTACTTGTTCACCAATGTTTCATAATACCCTACACCTAGAAGAAGATGTTACATGTGGTATATAATTATTTTTAATTTTTTCAGATGATTATGAATCAAATAATGTAGTAAAAGAGGGCTTAATATGGTTTTAACACAACTCAGAACCATGGACAGAGGTTGTAATCCATTGGGATAATACATTTACCCATCGAAGACTTTTAATATTAAATGAAAAGAAAAGCATAGAGGACATATATGCCAAGTTTCCCATTCTTACAAATCCCTCTTCTATACAATTGGTACAATTAAACATTTTGTTAACACTTACATAATGTACCTACCTACTTATTATAGTAACTATGTGCACAGGTGAAGTGCTAGGATTTAATTTACCTGATTATATTTTCAGTTTCTTAGATAATTGATATATTTTTTAAACGGAAGAAGTCAAGGCGAACTGCATTTTCTGATGCAGGCATACTTCGACAAAGCGGAGAGAAGTTTGATCTTTGAGAAAAACACACTACTCAAAATGGTACCCCGCGCACTTATGCCAAGTGAAGAGCATCAGTTTGCTTTTTTTTAGAAACGTGTATAAGAAAACTTCTCTTTGCTTCCTTTGCCTAATTGTGCCAGCACCTTTAGAAATTTTATCAAAAAACCAATACACTTATTTAAAAATAATATTCTACAAAATAGTTCAAGCAATAATTTATAAAAAATTAAAATTCTTAGATACTTATTTCCAATTTAATTTTAAACTTCTTATCATGATGAATTCTAATGAACTTTTACTGCAAATTTTTGTTGTATAATGTACTATTAATACTTATATATTTTAAAATGTCTACTGATTTCTATATCTCCAGCATTTTTTGCTTTTTTAGTTCTAGATGGCTACTTTGGCCTGAGTTCTTAATGCATAATATCTCATTTCAGAAAATACAATAAATTCATCTATACCTTATTGATATAGGTACCTAGATAGAGTTTTTAAAATAATAGGCCAAATTAATTTATAGTATTATTTGTCACAGTTTCATTAAACAATATTGAGGTACCTATCTAATAGTGGGTTTTAGGTACCTAACAATATTCAAAAAAAGGATTTAAACAATTGGTCATTTTGCATTAATTTAATAAAAAATTGTTAAAACATATGTGTAGTCTGTTGTTTAGTCATTATTACATTACAAAAGGTATAATAAACCTACTCAATTTCAGTTATACAAAAGTTTTGTTCTATTTTTCAAAAACGATTTTCATTTTCCAGGTTAGTAAAGACTGTCAAAAAGTTAACCCTAGGGCTGGGTCTTTATTCCAAAATTTCAAACTAGTTGTTGAAAATTTAATAAATATTGGAAAAAAACTAGTATCAGCTGAAACTGACAAAATTTTGATCGATCTCTTAGATAGCGAAAAAATAAGTGAAGGTAAGACTTTTATACCGTCATATCCATCATGCGCACTTCTAAATTTTTAGCTGGACAAAACTTTTTACATTGTTTTTCAGATTATCTTCATTATTCAATGTTTATTTTATTGCCCTCGCTGCTACCATGCAAAGCTTAACTTGTAACTCCAGACCAAAAATGTTATAAACCAAAATTAATTGACGCAAGAAAAGATATAGCTCTACGAGTAGAGGTGGGTAAATGTTTTTGTATGCCATTAAAATAGCTATTTATGTACAAAGGGTGTCATGAGGATGATTAAGCCCTGAGTGCCTCCTCTGTATTATAGCAGACACACACATTCAAATCCATTGGTATCTCTCAGTTGCCTGCAAATATAGAAAGTTTGATTGAAGAGAAGCGACAAAAATTGTTTAAATTGGATTTACCACTTCACCCATTTATAGTCGTGAAAGGAAGAGGATGTAACATCAACAAAAGCTACGTGTACGCAAATAACCAAATTTATCCAGTGGAAAGTATTCTAATAGCCATTGATACTTGCTTTAAATGGTACCATGTATTTAACAAAAAATATCAGTTTCAATCAGAACATATTTGGTATTTCATACAGCTCGCTGTATACAACCTAAAAACAAAGTGGGATAGTCCCCCTCCTAATATACTCGACTTAGTAAATAAGGTAAAGTTATAATTATTAATGATATTTATGTTTACATGTTCTTTTGTCTTCGTTAGATTAGTTCCTTAATTAATAATGTATCAATGCCAAAGTTGTCAAAGGAAATTCCAAGACTGTGATTTGTATATAAATCAATTAAAAGGATCTCACAGATTTTTCGAATTTTTTGTGTGTGGAGAAGATAAATGTCTCCAAAGGTTTAATTCCATTTATTCCCTAACTAAGCATATTAAAATTAAACATAGTAAGACCAGTAAAGTACAAAAAGTAAGCACAGCAAATGACTCGGAAAACTTTTTCATTGAAAATAAAACTTTAAGTAAGCAATTATTAATTAATGATGTGTCTCCGGCATCTTCTGATCTTTTTTCAAGCTGAAATTCACTTATGATAAAATATTCACATAAACTGTATGCAGATCCTTCATTGACTAGAAAATCAATACAAGATTTTGTAGAAATGACAAACTATTTTGTAGAAGAGAGAATTAAGTCAGAAATTAAAAATAAAATTTCTTCATTAAATACAACTGAAATAGAAGAACTTGATAATATTTTTAACGTGAAATCCTTTTCTGGAATTTTGACCGAATATCAACGTTTTAAATACTTGGAAAGGTCAAATAACTTTATTAAACCTTAAAGAGTAGAAGCAGGGCATATTCTAGATGACAAAAGGCTTGGGTGAGAAGTTTTTTTTTGGGACACAAAACCTGTTACGCTGAAATAATAGACGTAAAAAAAGTATTGAAGCAGTTCTTAGAGCTACCAACAGTTTTAGAAACAATATTGAGTTTTGTAGAAAAAGAATCTGAAAATAATAAATCTTATAGCATCATTTTTACTGGAAAACTATGGAAGAAGGTTGAAAGTGAATACACCAACAAACTCTTACTGCCAATTATATTTTATTATGATGACTTTGAATGTTGTAACCCTTTGGGTACTTATTCAGGAGTACACAAACTGGGAGCAATGTACTTTACCCTTTGCGGAACACCATCAAAATATTCATCAGGATTAGAAAATATCTTTTTTTGGGGTCTGTTTTATTTATCTGATAAAGCAACATTTGGAAACAAAAAGGTGTTCAACAAAATTATTTCTCAAGTGAAAGATTTAGAAGAAAAGGTATTGAGATAAATGTTGATGGAAAAATTCAAACTGTCTTTTTTACGCTTTTAGAGTAGCGGCGGGTAATATGAAATACACCGGCTAATATGGAATACCATATAATTGGCTAAACTTATAATGCCATCTACAAGGCGGTAGCAAAAATATGCTCATCGTAAGTGCAGATTTATACACAAACACGCGCGTAACTCTGTAATCGTTAGTTAAATAGTTATTCGTCAACACCTGTTTTTCAGTCATGCTGAATTTTTGTGGAGTTCCGTGAAAATTTAGTTTATTATCATTTAGTTGGTGATTTTTTATTCATATTCTCATCAGAGAGTGATCGATATGGACTGTATTTTTTTTGTTTGAATTAAAACACTTGAG
>CAJUYG010004324.1:3442-17137 GCA_910591675.1 Galerucella calmariensis
AATACTAAGGAGTTCAAAAAGTAATATTTCGTAAATTGGAAGGGGACAATTAAAAATGGAGGAAAATAGAAAACAAGTGTGTAGATTTAATAGGCATGATGGCAGTGATTTGAAATAATTATATGGGATGCACAGACATTACATGTACAACCATATTTATTTCCTTGGAAATACAAATGAAAAAATAGTTATCAGCCATCTTATCTCAAACACCGATCAGAGGAACATGACGTCACGCTTTAGTAAACATCATTTGGCATTTTGGCTTTGATATTCTGTGTAACGTTCGAATTTGCTGGTTTTGAATCGTTCATGTGATATTTTTCCGTTATAAACTATTGAAAAGATCAGTTTTATATTGCCAAAAGTAAGACAAAGGAACGTTAGCTACCGAACAAATTTATATATTGCAAATAGTTCAAATTTGCGAAGAACGGCTAACAATAATTACTGTTTAACTAGACACACGGTAAGAACTTCAGTTCTTTTAAAGCAATAATCAAATTTTTTGAATCAATAAATAAATACACATATTAATATAAGAATTTATTTTACTCTGGATGAAACTCCATTTAACAAAAATATACAGTAGTATTAATTATATAAAAAATTTAATATAAATTTTGTTAACTTACGTATCGCCATTTTCTTTTTCTGTTGATTCACTTTCACTCGAAGTACTTTCCATAATAATCACTTTGCACTTATGTTATATTATACACTCTAAGCACTTCCACTAATTTCTTAAACTTATATAATTTAATTCATATTAACTGTAATTAATAATACAATGTATGCTGACAATCAAAATTTTGCGCTGAGAGACTAGCTCTGAAGCCTATGATTCGCTGCTTCGTAAACGAGAGAGAGAGACTGAGGAAAGAGCGCACCCGCTTAAGGCACATAACGCGGCAACGTAACGTAACGGTCAGATCTTTTGCGCCGCGACCCCCGGTCACTCCAACCTAACGTAAAGAACTAAAGTTTTAAAAATAAACTTTCGAGTTGCAAGAGTTTGAAGTAAGTGTTTACAAAAGCATAGACACACGCCATGTCACCTGTCCTAGTGGTTTGGCGCGTAATTTAAATTGCGTTTTAAAAAGGTTTTGTTTTCTTCGAAGCCTTAGTTTTTTTTTTACAAAATAGTGGAAGAAGAATGTAGATTCTGTGGTATGGAAGAGGAAACCTCCATCCACATACTTGAGTATTGCACAGCGATTCACAATCCTAGGGACAGTTACCTAAACTAAAACCTGCAGACATCCCATAATTCCTCCGGGAAATGGGTCTAAAGGAGCTACTTGTATCTGAGACTTTCCTTGTGAACGAATAGAAGTAAGGGGCCACAATAGATCTTTTAGGTCTCGGTGGATGCGGCCCCAATAAATATATATATATATATATATATATATATATATATACATACAAAATTTTTTCCGAAGATCAGAACACTCCCCAATAGCCTTTTTTCTCAACCCATTCATACGGTTACCTCTGCACTCGCGTATTTCTGTTACTTTTTTCTACATTTATGAGAATTTTACAGGCTCTTCCCCCTCCTCCCCCCCCCAAACATACTTAACATGAACTTGGTTTACGTCACAATCCAATAGGTCCGCTCTAGTGACTATCCATTTAGTATCCCGGCTCCCCTACTCTAATAATAACTTACTTGTCTAAATTCCTACAGAAATCTGTATTACTGGTTTGTATACTCATGTTCAATCCCAATGCAGTTTCTAAAACAAATTATCCTTTATTTAAAGATAAAAATATCAAATAAATAAAGTAATATAATAGAATAAAAACAAAATTAGCGCATACTACTGGAATTTTTCCATAATTATTGAATAAAATTCTTGAATAAATTTTACATTTAATGATAATGCCAAATTTACCACAAATAATGTCGAGCGTACAATTCGAAACCATCTCAAATAGATCCATTTCTTTATCTCCGATTTTTTTCTGTAATTGATCAGCAAAAACTTCCCCTTGTCTCGCAAAAATCTCCTGGTACGCATTCAATATTCTCTTATTAAATGCTGGCATAATAATTTTTCTATGTTTTTTCCATTTTTTACCTTAAAAAATAAAACAGTAGTCAGTAGTAATACCTACCACAAGTGATTGAGAGTCCGCAGGAATAGGGGTGTTTTCTGGAAAGTTTTTACTAAGGATCCAGAAATTTTTTTAATAAAACATTTTTGTTGTTACTCTTTATTGTGATATGATTATTTTTGTTTTTAAAATATGTCTAAGTGCGTTTTGTGATTTTGTGTATTGATTAACAACAATTCCAATGATAAATCATAAGAACCCTATTATTTATTCAGTTGAAGGTCCGGTTGATCAAAGTGTAACTAGGTATGAAAATATCAAAAAATAATATCTTGTCCGCGCGCAATCAACCTGTCCCTTTTAGAACCCTTTTATAATCTGTAAGGATTAAACTGACCGCTGCGTGCTATCGGCATACACCCGTTGATATCTATTTGGTCGTTGGGAAATATTTGTTTTTATTTATCTCAAGAGCTCCTAAAATATTTATTATTAGGGATTTAGGTTCTATATGCAAAATTTCAAAATTTGATTTGAAAGTGTGTTGGTTTTTTAATAAATGATTTAAATACTTGGAATCTGATTTTTGGTTGTCATACGCTTGTGTTCTGAAATTCTAGTTTTAAAATTCCTAAAAGTTTAACCTATATAAATTTTATCACAGTTGTCATTACCACATTTTAAATTATGAACTCTTGATTTGTTTAATTTTGAAGATTTAGATTTGTTGTTTTCAATGAATTTAGATAAATTGTTATCGGTTTTGAAGCAAATATTCGAGTCTAATGTTTATAAAAATGATTTGATTTTTAAGGATGGTATTCCAAAGTATGTTAAGTTTTTAAATTGATTATTTTTGTTTCTATCAGAAGGAAATACTTGTTCTAGAGTATGTTTTGGTATCTTTTTATCTATGATATTGTCTATTTAATTTGGATCGTAATTATTATTAACTGCTATTTGTTTTATTATATATAGCTCTTTTTTGTAATTGTCAATATTTAATAGAACTGTTGAAAGTCTATGTATTATACTATTGAAAGCTGCTAATTTATGACTGAATGGGTGGACCGAACTATTATAAATTTTAATGTCTGTATGTTATGGTTTGTGAAATATAGAAAAATCATGTTTATTATTTATATTTGAAATTGTAAGGTCTAGAAAGTTTACATCCTTATTTTGTTAAATTTCTACTGTAAATTTGATATTTTTATGAATTCAGTTAATGTGAGTAATGAAGTTATTTAATTGTCTAGTAGTACCGGTGAAGCAAGCTAAAATATCGTCTACATATCGATGCCAGTACACAAATTTTTTACTAAGGAGGTGTTTATGAATTATTTTTTCTATATTATTCATAAAAATTTCTGATAATAGTAGACTGAGAAGGTTGCCAATAATCAAACCCTCTTTACTGCCATAAACCTCTCCGTTGAAATGAAAATAAAAATTTTCATTATACCTTCATTCGTTTGAGAAAGCTACTGCGTGTTAGCGAAACGCGTCACAACTTTAATTTTAATATAATGTAGATTTAAACAAATCAAATTGTTTAATTTCATAATTAAGTATGGATCTACATCGAGTAAAAGCCTCATCTTTTCAATTCAATAAAAATATTTTAAAAATTTTGGCCGAATGACGACAACATTAATTCGATAACTTAATACGATAGTCATGGAAATTGTACTAATATATACAGCGTTTTGTGTCTTCAACGGACTCTACTACTAGTATTCAAATAAAAAAATTCCGTTACCTTTTGCTGTAATTAAACCCTCTCCAATGACGAAAGACAAAAATTTGTAAAGATGATCCTTATCCAAGGCCTTGGAACTTGTTAATATTTTCTCGATGTGCTCTGGCTTTGAAACGATATAATACAGCTTAGGACCAAGCCATAATACACCTAGTTCTGGGTAATTCGCTTGAATTTTTAGAAGTGTTTCCATTATATCTTAAAAAAACAATAAGATAGTGTATCTGGAAAATGGACAACAAACTAAACAACTATATGTTTTCTTTTATTGCGTTTAATCATAACTTCCAAATAAAATCCGTAAGATGAATAAGACAGACTTATGCAATTTTGACGGGGGAAAAAAGGATATGTATTTAGTTTTCAGCGATTCTAAAAAGTTTTTAACCAGCGAAGTTTTTATTTAAATGTCAGTTATGTCACTTTGACAATTCAAAGTGACAATTTAAATAATAAGAAGCAATTTTCCGTTATTTTGCATCCTCAAGCAAAAAAAAGTGGTACTTAATCTGATAGATTATTCCGAGAATGAATGAAAAAGTGTGCAGGTAACATCAACCATCATTATTTTCTCCGGGTATATTTGTAATCTCACGTTTTGGTAACCTCTGTGTCTTCTGATTTGATACATATGGTTAGTGACCTTTGAAGCCGCACGATAAGAGCGCTTTTGACTATAGCTAAAAGCTTGGTTACTCTCTATTAACAGTAGGGAAAAAAGGAACATCATTGATCCATCATTGTTATCCATATGAATTTGTATGTTAAATATCCTACGTAGTGTGATAATTTATAATAATTAAAAACAATTTGAAGTGTAATATTTATGCATGTATATTGGACTTGTATTTTACAAATAATGATAGTTAAATAGCTGTTGTTAAGGTTGCCAATCAAGGCGACTTACTCAAAGACAAGTTCTATGAACTATTACGATAGGTTGTCAGACAGAAAAAAAACATGCAACTTAAGTGGTAGAAATACCAATGATCCTTATTCAGTTTGGGATTACGCTTGACAACGTCGGTAAAGAGAACTAAATTTATTCGCTTCTCTTTAAATTTGTTTTTTGCCGACGCCATATCAACAACCTTTTGGACAGTTTCAGCGCAAGTGGAACTAAATTGAAATGAACAGGCTAAGCAAGTAATCCAATAGGCCAGACGATGGGGGTAACAACTACAAGTAATTAGCAATACAGCTGATTTTTTTTGTCATAAGTTACTTAAAGTATGTAGATTAATATAAAAAAAAAGTTTACCAGTCTATCGATTTCCCAAATTAGAAAAAAAAATCAAAAAACTTTTTTTTTCGGTATTCCAATATTTCGCGCTGGGAGGGTGGTAAAGAAAAATAAAAAATACCACCGTGTAGGGGAAGTTTTTTGCAGCAAAAAAGGTTTCTTGCGTTTCTTACGTCCGAGCAATGGTTTGTCCGGAAAAAATTCGGTAAACTAAGTATGTGTTCCGCATCCGCGCGACTCTATTTTCTGAAGCGCGGCGGAGTACATTATAAACTATTGTACAGTTATAATGTAGATATCAATAATTGTAATACGGCGTTTTGAAGAGGACAGTGTCCGCTTCAAGATGGCATTTTTTTGTCACAGCACATAATCATTTTTAGCAAATATTTCATGTATAATATAAATATTATATTCTAATAAAAAACCAATTATCTCAATAAAAAATACATATTAAATAATTAGGTGGCATTAAAACAATTTTTCGGAGGATGGAAACTGTTATTTAAGAGGTCCGTTCCATAGCTAAAATTTAAGGATAATTAATTTTTCCTAATTACGTAATACGGCACTTTCCATTATTTTTTAAATTTTAGAAATCTTGAATTTACAAGAAAATATATATATACAGGGTGGGGCACTATGAACGAACTATTCTCTGGCGTCTTAACGGAAAATAAAATTAGGAAAGATAAGACATAGAATTAAGTAGATTACTTAGGACTATAATTTAAAAATATTTTGGAATAAACAGGGTGCTCCAAAAAAGCGTGCCATATCAAAGTTAGGTTCCTTTAAATGGAACACCCTGTATTTTATCACATTTTTGAATTGTACTATTAAAAATAATGTAAGTTCATTAAAATTTCCCTATACCTATCTAGTTCAGCTTCCAGGATAAGTCGATTTTACATATTTTGTAGACCCTCCGAAAAAATACAATAACTTCAAAATAAAAACGAATAACCACATTTGCTTCACACCATCTCACTAGAAGCTTTTAACATTCTGTTTCCAATATTTACTGGTATGCTATCATATACAGGGTGTTTTTAATATGACAGTATCACACTAACCATTTAATACATGAATTTCTGGCTTAATTTAAATGGAACACCCAGTATCTGTTGAGTCTGTTGAACGTGGAAATTTATTACCTTTCAGTTGGTATTAGGGTTGCCTATATCTAACTCTGATAGTTCTCGAGAAATTTTAAATTTGTTTTTTAATACTCAATTATTTGCTGATATCTAGTTACCCATGACATGATACTCCGAGGGAAAGATTTTAAAAATTTAAAATTTGTTATTTTGACATTAAGTGCTTTGTTGTATGATTTATTATCGATAAATTAAAGGTCTCTTAAATCAGAATTTTATTAAGGTCACTCAAACATTAACTTTGCAATAAGATTAGTAAAAAAACTTAAAGCTAACTGGGAGGAAATTTCGTAAATTTTTACGTAACAAACTACCCGAACTTTTAGATGACGTTCCACTAGCTACAGGACAAAAAATGTGGCTGCAGTTAGATGGTGCGTCTGTTGATTACAGTATAATTGTCCGGCGTTACCTGAACAATATTTTTCCACAAAAATGGATTGGACGAGGGGCTCCTTATCTTTGGCCGCCAAGGTTTCCATGCTTGACGTCATTAGACTATTTTCTTTGGGGTTACATAAAAAGTATTGTCTACAATATAGAGCCAACCACTCCTGAGAACATGAAGGATAGGATAAGGAGAGCGATTCAAACAGTAACACCAGAAATGTTAAAGAAAGTGAACAATAATTTATTTTTAGAAAGGTTCAAATTTGTATCCAACAAGATGGGCGTCACTTTGAACATCTTCTTTGAATTTTTTGTACCTAGTTATTTTTTTATAATTTTAAAGCTTATTGTAGATATCTGTATGCCCAAAAATAGTGTACTTACCCTTAATAAAATTCTGATTTAAGAGACCTTTAATTTATCGATAATAAATCATACAACAAACCACTTACTATCAAAATAACAAATTTTAAATTTTTAAAATCTTTCCATCGGAGTATCATGTCATGGGTAACTAGATATCAGCAAATAATTGAGTATTAAAAAACAAAGTTAAAATTTCTCGAGAACTATCAGAGTTAGATATAGGCAACCCTAATACCAACTGAAAGGTGATGAATTCCCACATTTAACAGACCCAACAGATACTGGGTGTTCCATTTAAATTAAGCCAGAAATTCACGTATTAAATGGTTAGTGTTATACTGTCATATTAAAACCACCCTGTATATGATAGCATACCAGTAAATATTGGAAACAGAATGTTAAAAGCTTCTAGTGAGATGGTGTGAAGCAAATGTGGTTATTCGTTTTTATTTTGAAGCTATTGTATTTTTTCGGAGGGTCTACAAATTATGTAAAATCGATTTATCCTGGAAGCTGAACTGGATAGGTATAGGTAAATGTTAATGAACTTACATTATTTTTAATAGTGCAATTCAAAAATGTGATAAAATACAGAGTGTTCCATTTAAAGGAACCTAACTTTGATACGGCACGCTTTTTTGGAGCACCCTGTATATTCCAAAATATTTTTAAATTATAGTCCTAAGTGATCTACTTAATTCTACGTCTTATTTTTTCTAATTTTATTTGCCGTTAAGACGCCAGAGAATAGTTCGTTCATAGTGCCCCACCCTGTATATATTAAATACTGTAACTTTGATAAAACTGGAGTGATTTTAATGGGGCTTGCGTAAAAATGTTGGGAAAACTTCTAAGATCAAGAATTGAATATTTATATTTTTTTCCGCCGTACAGCAGAGTCGCGCGGATGCGGAACACATACTTAGTTTACCGAATTTTTTACGAACAAACCATTGATTGGACGAATAAAACGCATTGAAAATTTTTTATTGCAAAACACTTCCCCTACACGGTGGTATTTTTTATTTTTCTCCACCTTCCTCCTAGCGTCAAATATTGGAAAATTTCGAAAAAAAAAGTTTTTTGATTTTTTTTTAAATTTGGGAAATCGATAGACTGGTAAACTTTTTTTTTATATTAATCTACATACTTCAAGGTACTTCTTATTTTAAATATTCATATTATAATATTATATTGGGCCAGAAGGCACCACACCGCTAGTTGAACATCATTGTTCAGTAAAGGGGCTTGGATGTTGATTGAACAGCTAATTAAGCTAGTTGGCTGCAACACATTTCGCGAAGGTTTGAAGACTAGTGTAATACTAATTTTTATATTCAATGTGTCAACTTTATTGGACTGAATTTTGTTAACGAAAATAGATGTCAAAAAATATATTTTTGAGATTTATCACAAGATAGAATTCGGTTATTACCTACCTCTGGTCGTAGAAGATACGAATAAGTATGCAGCACCTATAAATGGTAATGCAAAAGGTCCTGGAATATTCCATGATTGAATATACAAATATCTTCTCTTCCACAACCATTTTATAAACCATGTTAGAAGAATAACACCACACAGAACCAATAGGTACGAGCTAACTAACTTTTTCGATTCAGAATTTTTTGTAAAACTGGTTGACACATTAGCACTTGAATCTAAGTAAGATGAAAGCTCTGGAAAAAAAGCATTAATTGGTCAATTGTCGGATGGATGCGGAACTAATGACTTCATGCAATAACCAAAGAAGTTTTTGCGGATAAAATAGTGAACGATGTATTCTACTACAAAGGATTGGACGAAGTAATTTTCTCTTTCAAATAAAATTAGTTTATGTCTTTGTAAGAATGTAGAGCGCATTCCATTGATAGAACTTTCATTTTTATTCTCTTTTCTTGTAATGTAAAGACATGAAGACAAGAGAGAAATTATATTTAAAAAAAAAACTAAATCGTACTCGAACTAAAAGGATAATTCTTAATTTTAGAAGAAAATGATTAACGAGAAAATAAATGTCCTCGAAATCAATAATTGTAATAATTGTTTTATCTTATATATGTATTGTCAAATACCATGTATATTTTATTTTATTTTTTTATTTTTTTCCAGAATAAACTTATTAAATCTAAAAACACATGATTGTTACCTCCAAAATGCAAGAGGTAATTGAAAAAAGACTGTATTTTTATTTGAATAAAAAAATAAAATATACACGTGTACGACTAGTGTCTCGTGTGAAGGTTCTTTTTTACGGAACACTTTGTGTCTTGAATCTTAAAACTAGTGGCCGGCCACAAAGTGTCTCGTTTGAAAGCGCTCTTAGCCACGCTATTCTTTTCAGACACTAGTAGCCAGCTACAGAGTTTCTCGTCTGAAAGCGCTCTAAATGTATAGCCGCGCGATTCTTTTCAGACACTAGTAGCCAGCCACAGAGTGTCTCGTCTGAAAGCGCTCTAAATGTATAGCCGCGCGATTCTTTTCAGACACTAGTAGCCAGCCACAGAGTGTCTCGTCTGAAAGCGCTCTAAATGTATAGCCGCGCGATTCTTTTGTTTCACTGTTATAATTACATTATATAGATCACATACTGGGTTTTCTACCGTGTGTCCCGCGACACGTTCTACCTTTTTTTTCTCTTATTTTTTTGGGAATCAAACCACAATAATGTTTTTTATTTTTCATTTCGACGTTTCGGTAGCGTTCCAGTTACCGTTGTCAAGATTAACTATAGTAATGAAATAATTTTTGATCCCTATCTGACGGGACTTTTATTCTATACTCTTGAAATGTAAAGACATGAAGACAAGAAAAAAATTATGTTTGAAAAAAACAACTAAATGAAGAGTTAGTGTATATAAATGTAGTACAAACCACCCAACGGTTTTATCACATTTTTCTCCGTAATCATTTTATTCTTGAATGATTAATTAATTTTTCACTTTTTAGTTCGATTGACTATAAAGTGTTTCTTTTTGGTTTTTTTCAAACTCATGCCAGATCAATTTTTTTTTTGTTTTTAAATGGAACACCCTATATTTCACTACTATATATTGTATTGTCATCGGTCCTACACAAATGTGCGAAAAAAATTTCGAATTCATCTGTGCGTTTAAATTGGGTAAATATCTAGTCCAAATGTCGTGTAATAAATGGAACACCCCGTATTCTACTAGTATATTGTATTGTCAAAGTTCCTTCACAAGTAGCGTGCAAACAAAAACTTTGATTTAATCTTAGCGTTTAAAGCGGGAAAATATCGAGTTTAAAGGTTGCGTTATAAATGGAACACCCTATATTTTATTACTATAGTATTGTATTGTCATATTTATTTATTTATGCTCCAAAATACTCACCGATGGTGAAATTCTTCGAACAAACATCACTTCCACTCATGGTAATTCTATAAAACGTACTGTAACTGCAATTTCAATGAGAATTGTGTTTTTGAACAAGATACTAGATAACACTAAACATAAAGATATCAATAAACAGTTGTTAAATCGATTTTCCTTTCATATAATTATGTTGGTAAAGATACAAAGGTCTTATTTACGATAATTGTCATAGTCAAGGAACAAACTATCAAGTAATAACTAGAAACATGTGATAATGATTTATACAAATTTCTGAATATTTATAGTTGTGCAGAAAGCACGTGTTAGGTACACTATTTTTTCTACTAGCATGCATAAAAAACCCAGAAGTTAACTTAGAGGAACATTTATTATTAATACATATATCAACAAATTAGTTATTATTATTTGACATTCAATTGATGGGGCTTATACAAGGGCCATTTAAAAATAATTGAATTATACGTTTCTTTTCATTAAAAATTTTAGCAGAATTCTAATAAATTTCTTAATGTTTCAGTCATTTGGTAAACTACAATCATACAAATATATTGTCACTATTTTTTTTATTGTGTATGGGCTACGCATATGAGATTGATTATTATTTATCGGTATGTATTCTGAAAAAAAAATAAATTGTTGAGTTGCCTTCGACTGGTTAGATGAAATTGACAATAAGTAGCTCAGATAATGTGATAAGTTGATTTATTTGACATGAAAATCGGTATTTCTACTCAGAGACGTGGCCAGCATCCATTCGTTGCACTTCTTGTTAAGTCTCTGGTGTTAATAGTCTGATGAAAAGTTGGTAAAATAACATGTTCTACTCAATTAACACAAGATATATTTATTTTGTATCAACATTAAATCTTTCAACACAATGTGTCACCTCGACAGATAAAAAAACAATAAAATTCAAAACTAGAAATAGGGAACAAAACACTAAAACATTTGCTGGAAGTTCCTAAACTATTAATATTTAGGCAAAACGTACAGAAATACTTTAAATGTAAATAAAATAATTAAATTCAATTGAATTTGTCAAATCCAACATCAAGTCTGTAATAATTTTTATCGCCAACTGTCAGTAAAGCCGTCAATTATCAGATTGATTTCCGGAAGTGAACAAACAGTTCACTTATCTTCCTTTACTTTATCTGCCGCATTTGCGGCAGGTAATGTGACATATGCGGCAGGTAAAGTGACATATGCGGCAGGTAAATAAGTGTTTTTCAGGTCTCACCAATCTGCTTGTCTCGACCTGAAAACACCACTTTCCGGTCTTGTAACGTAAATTATTATTGACTTTGACAACACTCGAAAATCATCATCTGTCAGTGTCACGCTTCTCCCTATTACGGCTCCATAATAGTTTTCTTAATTGTTGGAACTCCTTTGACTTCAGGAATTAACTTTTATAATGCTTCAGGGTGTACCTTCAATTTAAATATAACAAATAATAAGTAGATTTGTTCTATATGTGCTGTTTACTTTGTCATAAAAAAATGCAATGAAATATATGGTTGAAATAATACCCTTCTTGGTGTGCGTAATTGATTGTGACGTATATCCGGGTTTTCGGCATGTCGTTTATTTTATTTGCTATTTTGACATAAAGTTAACCTTAAATTTGATAAATAAAGGCATCAGGATCGTATCTAGCCAAATTAGAAAAGGCTATGCAATTAATAATCATCAGCTTCTTTTTATAACTGGAAATACTTGAAAATTTTCAAAATACTGATATTTTTCCGTGTATCCATGCATATTTTTGTATTATTTAAATAAATATAACAAAAAGATTAATATTCACCTTTCATAAATAATAATTGTCCGTAAACAACAAAGTACAGATCTGTCGAGAACTGTCAGTGTGACAGTAGAAAAAGACGTAAGACACATTGCCGCTACGAAAGTAACGCATTCATAGTATTTTAAATTCTCGATTGATAGGTTGGGCTTGCGCGTTATCTAAACATCAACCAATCAAATTTTTGTAAATCAAAAATTAGGGTTAAGATACATTTAAACGGTTCATTATTGTGATATTTTGATTAGGATTAATCACATACCTTTTTCCATTTCTTCCTACGTAATGTGTTAGAAAGACATTAACAATCGATGACTCACACCAAGAAGGTTATTATTTCAACAGTTTCTTATATTCTGAGCAGTAGGCGATAAAATTTTGTATCCACCACGCCAGTAAAGTGTCTTTATCGGACTTGCCTCGCTTCGCTCGTCTCACAATTTCAGACTCGTCCGATAAATAATCACTTTACTGCCTTGGTACATAAATAACTATTATCATAAAATAAAATATTATATAGTAAAGTATTCGTTACGCCATCTATCATTGAATATTAAAACTTTTTTCGGATCTACCAACAGTAGATAAAGAGAGCCAACTAATTAAAAAAATTCTCAATTACCTAGATAGGTTACAAAATAACGTCAGAAAAAGACAACAACTTATATAAATTAATATATGAAAATAGCAAGAAAATATTTAAACCTGCATCACGTTTGAAATTTCATTACAATACATAATCATATGTTTTGTTCAGAGTAAAGTTTATCAATGTTAGATCTAGTAAGACAAGAATAAAATAAAATAACTGTTCACGGTCCTGTAACTAGAAATTTCCACCTCAAGCTGATATCTTGTAAATCACGTTGTGATATGAAACCTATTCAATAAATTTTACATCATTATGGAAAGTTATCACTCAACGTTATGAGTATAAATGCGAGATATTACTGTTTATATGAACTGGATATTGTTCATTCTCCAGGTAAGTTGACTGCTACATCAAATCAACGAACATTTAATGTTCGTTGATCAAATGTAGGTACTTCAAACACGGTAAAAAGTGTTTTCAATTTCTTTAATATGAAAACTTTTCTCTTTTGAAGGTCTTCCTTTCTGTTTGATTTCGGATAAAATGTATAAAAATATCTTACTTGAAGTTTTGTGGTATTCTCAGGAATATAAATAATAAATAAATAAATAATAAACCTTAGAAAACCATTTTTTTTAATTCATGCTCTAAGATACTTACCAATTGTGAAATTCTTGGAAGAATCATCACTTCCGCTCATGGTAAAAACAGAAACTTAAGCCAACTACATAGGTGTAGCTATATGATATAATTATTTATACAAATTTTTGTAAGTTTAATTTTTTTAACTCGTAACAGCTTTGAAAAAAAAAACCAGAAAAACGAGTTATCTCTGATAAAAAGTTAAAAAAAACATTATCATAATCGAGTTAACTGTATAAACCCTCACTTCGTGGAATCTACTCATCATATGGTTTTAAATGAAACTAACTGTTTCTAAATGACTCCACAATAT
>CAJUYG010004325.1:0-17134 GCA_910591675.1 Galerucella calmariensis
TCCATCTTATATTTAATATTTAAATATCCCGCCCTTATGCCCGATTTGACCAACCGTCTCGTAAATTTAGGTAATATCCAAGTCGAATTTAGGAATTTCTAAATGCACGTGGTCCAACGTAAATTGCGTTTAGAAATTCCTAAATTCGACTTGGATATTACCTAACCTTACGAGACGGTTGGTGAAATCGAGCATTAGTTATTTCATATTTCCCGCTCTTTTAGTTATTCTTCTTCTTGCTCCTTTTTGAGCTATATTCTGAGGGATAATTTACCCTTTTCTTGTATGTCACAGATTTCTTTAGTTCTGTGCTCCATGTATACTATCGCAGCGCGCGGCTGGCGCGGCGGACGGTCACAGTACTAATATATTAGATCTGAGATTTAGTAAAGGAGTTAGCCTGCTAGAGGGTGTGCTGTGATTAAAAACGTCAATTTTTCTGACAACTAACCATAGGCGGGCTGAAAAATCTTTATTTAAATGTGAAATAATGAATTTGGTATTTATTTAATTTATCCGTCAAAATTAGATTAAGCCCAAACAAAATTAATATGGCTATGTAGCCAATATCAATACCTTTCAAACCAGATATTACTTGCCATGAGGTCCTATTTAAAATTATTGGCCAGAGTGGCACAGTTACGTCATCTATTACTATTACGTCACCTGTTACCATTCGTAAAGAAGTTTACAACACTTTATTTTCACCCTCCAAATTTTATCAATGTAAGTGTAGCCGTTCAAAAGATACGAGGGGGGGAGGTGACTTTTGAATAGCACTGTATAATACAATACATGGAATATAACAGGTACTTTATCAATGTTATAATTAATGTTTTTTATTAATAACAACGGGTTCCCTTTGTTGCTATGTTAACAACTCACTTGTGTTTTTTGGTGACATACGAACCCATGTTTCCATTTTAATAACATTCCCATTGATGAAAATCTATTCACAAAGTTATCACAAGTAAGAAAGTTATTTTTGGTAACAACTCGCTCGTGTTTTTGGCAACATAGTCACTTTGTTTGTCCCTTTTGGCTGAAAAATCAGTACTTGCCTGTTAATAGATTTTAATAATTGAACCAAAACTATCCCCATGTGTTTTTGGAAGCAAGGCACTTCTTCTTTTGGAAAAAGAAAAAGGGAAAGTCCTTCAGCAAGAAGCTTCAGCAGATGGGCCCATATTCCAGTACTAATTTGGAGAGTCAATCATTGAAAGAACGAATTAAGATAGCGAAATCCACAGAAAAATCTGTTCAAGAACTTGAGCCAACCAAATAAAGCAGAAAAGGAAGATTCAGAATTCAAATGCGAAGTGCTCATCTTACCAAACAGTGGAAGTTCGTGGTGAATACCAGTTCAAGAGACCCCCTACCAGCAATCCAGCCACATGCAAGGTCTCAGTCAACGAAGTTCACAAGTAGATCGACAGAAATGGCAACAAGACACTCACGGCACACATCCAGGCTCAAAGGAGAGAGGCAGAAGAGATTGTAGATACGAAGGTTAGTATACAAGCAGGATAATTAAAATTTTTTTTACATGACTGGGCTAAAGTTGCTTCAGACAGGGTGAATTTATCACACATTACAGGACTTGAATTACCCATTTTAGTTTCGGAGACTAATGTTAGTTACAGGCTAATACTAAATTCAGAGTCATTAAATATATATATTTAGACTAACCAGTCAGCGAGATGATTTATGGCAACTTCAGTACCATACATGCCCCGCATCGAAAATACTTAAGTTTATATTCAATAATACATTATATCAATATGATGCTATGTCATTTGGATTGAACTGGATTAACATCAGTATTATATTTGGCCGATTTCCCATTAATGGGTAGTTCATATAACAAACGTTCAACTGATGTCAAAAGTACAATAAAACCATCAGAAAAACTTGGCTTTATTATCAACCATAATGTAAGTGATGTAATACCATCCCACTATTTGACATATTTTGGTTTTATATACAATTTGCTGGACATGACAGTATATGATCCTATTACCAGAGCACAGAGAAAAACTAAACTAGCAAAGAAGTTCCCATTGCTTCATGACTGTCGCATTCGAGCTTTAGCAAAATTTTTGGGAAAACTCATTTTAACATGCCCAGCAGTTGAATATAGCTGGATCTATACAAAGTCATTTGGGCGGCAAAAGTTTCTTGCATTACAGAACTCCGCTGGCACCTATGTCGCAGCAATGAGTTTGTTAAAGAATCCCAGGCCGGATTTTGATTGGTAGCTACAGAAAATATCCGCTGATAAGAATGGTGTAAGGGTAGATTTATACCAACTGGAAATCTTATCAGTTGCCACTTGCGCCAATGGTGAAAAATGCCATGGTTTTTGGACCTTATCGGAAACCAAAAGCCATATTAATCTTTTAGAGCTCGAAGCAGCACTTTATGGCAGAAGATTACCCTTGTGATAGGAATATTATTTCACAGGCGCTGAAGCGGATCATTAGATATTTGTTTTTCTTCTATTACAGCTTCAACGCTTCAACAATCAAGCAGTACAATACAACCCACTCTGATTCTTCCATTTCTTGAATCGGACGAAGTGATTTGTCCTGTTAAAACTCTCTTGAACTAATTGGATATGACAAAAGATTCAAGGGGAGCTTATATCTGTTTATAATATTTGAAAAGCCATATCATAGTGCTACTACACAAATAGTTTAAAGGTGGATGAAACACATGCTAAAATGTAGTGAACTGGACACTACCTTTTCCCTGCTTATAGCATACGGTATGCGGCAACTTCAGCAGCAGCTATGACTGGAGTGAGTTACGATACAATTCGCTTGGTAGCAGGCTGGACTGAAACGTCAAGTGCCTTTGCACTGTTTTATAACAGACCAATTATGGAGGACAGCGATTTCACTATTACTGTGCTTGATACTTAGCTCCCAGAAGTTCATATTGTTACCTTCATTTAGTTGTACCGTTTGTAAATCTGTTCAAGAGCTTCACATACTGGGTTATTTCAAGCAGCTACACTTTTCTTATTCACGAATCGGGGCGTAATATAGTTGGCAGATTAAACGAACTAGCCTGAAATGACGCGAGATACGAAAAATGGTGTTTCCTAACGTGTTTCACACAACATTTTCTTCAATTTTGAATAGGATGTGATTATTTGAATTCAAATTTTAAGTTACTACGAGTGTCCCCCGTAGACTTCTTTTGAGTCGCCTAGTAAAATTGGAGATGTTTATTTGTTACTATGGAAGCAAGTTTTATTAATTTGTGGCAAAATTAATTTTTTTACGACCGTGCGTCTTAACCCATTTTCCCGAACGCATTTTAGTTTTGAAAGTGTGCGGGAGAGTAAAATTATGCAAATTTTGACCTTATTAGATCTACTTACCAGTTAAAACCAAATAACTCCACTGGACCGGTGATTTTAAGTTATCAACAGAATGCAAAAAATTGTGTTTTTAATATTGGTATTCATAATAATCAGTAGTTTTTAGTTGAAGTTTTGTATATGCATGTATGTTGGAATAAAAATTTTTTTGGAAACGGGTTGGTACACATGCGTTAAGTGTCTTTCCCGCCCTTGATCGCTTGCCCGAACTCCGCACCGCGTCTTTCGAGTCAACTGCAGTCGCGTGCGGGAAAGTATCACTTTCCGCACTTATTAGGAAAATAACTATTTCATTCACTGTTAGGCAATATTTCACTTTTCGTAACTGTTTACGACAAGTGAGAGGTTTCATAACGTCAAGGAGTTTTATAGAGTGTCACTTTATATGTCAAAATTAGAAAAATATAATGTGTTAGCGACCCTAAAAGCCCTAATATTAGGTAGAATTTGTTGAACAAAAGCGATCGATGCATATGTTTTTCTCACAAATAATTTGAAAAACAATTTTATTTTTCTGAAAACGAGTTGCTTTATTTTTAAATGGTTATTTTTTCAATTCAGTCATGTCTAGATAAAAGTCGTCATAAGCTTTGAACCTTCACAATGTGTCAGCATATCTGAAAATTCACCTACCCAACGTGTATGTTATCTATTTATAAAATAAATATTATACAGCGCTTTTAGGTCTATTTTAAAAGTTTTGTTATAGTTGTGCTTCCATTACACTAACATAACATAATATGCTTTCAATGATTACAATTCCGTCCGCAAAGGAAATGAACCTTTCACATCAAAATGGTTGTTCACTGTTTGAGGAAAATCAACATGCTGACGTAATCTGCAGATAATTTGGTATATTTGGGCTACTTCTGGCTGATTACAAATAAGGTAATATGTAGACACTATAATAGTTTCGGAGTTTCCGGAAGATGATGAGTGGTTTCTGGATTCAAAAGGAAAATGACGTAATTTATTGTGAACTACGATATATTATACTCCAAAAATCTGGGAGAAGCATGCTCTTATGGCAATCTCTAATTTGTTCTTAGGATATAAAAATTCAGTCTAACGATTAAACAAGCTTTCGTGACAACTTCATTCGAATTACTTTTTGATAGTTATTCACCCAGTTTTCTGTGATTATTGTCATTTTAGTGACACGTGTTTTAGTTTAGAAGATGTAGTAGTTAAGTAGTAGTTTAAAATTATTATAACACCATACAGAGTTTTTGAAAAATACATTCCGAAGATGATGCTGAAATCACACCAATACATTAATCTTAGTGAAGAAAATGCTAAGAAAGCGATAACAGCGTCATCCTCACATCGAGTCCGCTCTTCGGTACCGGAATAACCGAAGCAGATACTCTACCTGGGAGGAATTTGGAACAGAATTCCGTATTTCCTTTTATCCCGTTAATTACGAGGTTGACTGAAAGGCCGAGATTGGACGACGTTTACGAAGGAGAAACGAGTCCGCTGCTACATATATAACCGAGCTACAAACTCTGATGCGACGCCATGGTAAGCTAACTCCCGAACAACAGCAGGCGTCGCTGTACCGCAACCTGTTGCCTGAATACCGTCTGCATGTCCGAAAAGGGGACTTTAATGATATTTCCACATTTCCTCGTTGGGAGGGAGTGTACCTGCAGGAGGCAGGAAAACTAACCCGAAGTTGTACCGAAGAGAGGCCGACACAGCCTTCGCAAAACCTTGCCTCTCATACCAATCCGCCGCCTGCAGGAATGAACAACCTCCGACCGCACACTGACGTCGAAATTGGAAATCACAAATTTCAAGCATTGATTGATACCGGAGCAGCAAAATCATATTGGTGATCAAGTAGCCAAGAGATTTTCCCAAAAGGAGCAAACTACCGCCCGTCAAACAACGAAAGCCCGTTCAACCGATGGAAATGTAGTCTCCATCACCGACACTTATGAGCTTAATTGGAAAATCGATGACGTCAGCTGATAATCGATTTTGTTTCAGAACACGATGTTCTCCGAAAATTCAATTTCCGTTTGGAGTAAGGAGCTGGCAATATACACATCGATAATAAAATAGTTAGGCTTCCGTCATTAGCCAGTCCTGTTGGAGTTTCAGGGATGGTAGATACGTCAATGAAAAAAGTCGATGTTCCGATCATCACAGAGAACCGCTATTCTGAAAATCCAGCCGTTTCCGAAGTCTCTGAGTCTTTCCTGGTGTTGGGGGTTGATAAGGAGCAGTCCGTTAGTGAAGTCTCTGAGTCTTCCCTGGTGTTAGGGGTTGACAAGGAGCAATCTGTTGTTGAATTTTCTGGGTCTTTCCCGGTGTTGTCAGGGGTTGATGAAAAAAAATATATTTCCGAAGTCGCTGAGTCTTCCTTGGTGCTAGGGGTTGACAAGGAGCAATCCGTTAGTGATGTTTCCAAATTTTCCCTGGTGTTGTTTGGGGTTAATGGAGAAATATCGGTTTCCGATGTCTCTTAGTCTTTCGTGCAACTAGGGGTTGATACGGAGAAATCCGTTATTAAGGATCCTGAATTTTCCCCGGTGCTGGTAGGGGTGAATGGAGAAAGATCTGTTTCCGAAGTCTTTAAGTCTTCCCTGGTGTTAGAGGTTGACTAGGAGCAATCCGTTATTAATGTTTCTGAATTTTCTCCAGTCTTGTTGGGGGTTGATTTCGAAATGCAATACCGTAAAAGTGCACCAAGCCGTGTAGCCGATGCCTTGTCCAGGAATCCGCTACCCATGACCGATGTAACCGCCGTATGTTCGTGGTACCGGAACAAGAAAGAAGAGGTTTTTGAGGATCCAGAGAAGTTTCCAGATTATTGCATCAAGAACCAGAAATGTCCGATCCTTGGAAACTGTGCATAGCAAAGCCCAAGTCCTGCAAGAAAACCATGACGCTCCTAGCACCGGACACCTGGGTATTGCAAAACCCATCACTCAGATGTCGAAATTGTACTAATGGTCAGGAATGTTTAGGGACATCACCAAATTCGTAAGGAGATGTCTGCAATGTCATCAGTATAAACCATCACAACCAAAACCAACCGAAACCGGAACCAACAAGCCACGCAACAGAATGGAATCCCGAAAGTCCATCAACGTGACGGATGATACTTATTGGAGGTGTGGAGCCTCAGGTAACCACCGGAAAAGTTGCAGCCGCCCATACATTCTGTTTTGCTCCCGCTGTTGGCAAGTTGGCCGGATATTCCGAGAATGCCCATCTGATGAGCAGTGTCCCCTTGCCCGATCAATCAAGTCCACCTGGCCGCCCTTTCCAGACAACCCCAACGTATGCAGGACGCGACCACCCAGTGCGGCATCAACACCGAGCGACCTTCACCCGTTCTAAAAGCACCTCAACGCTGCGCCCGATCGTATCGACGTCAGTCGTCCAGTGGAAGAGGACCTTATCTTCCAAACCGCTCAACTCGACGCTCCAGGCTGTAAGACCGCAACAGTTGTGATAGTACGATTTTGTGTTCTACTGATCAGGTTACTGGAATACTATAATTAAAGATTATAATTCTTTTAAAAGTGGTGGAAAAAGTGAACTCCGATACCGAAGCCGATTTGAAAGTGTAAAAATGTTTCAAGCATTCACCGTTCATTCGTAAATTTTCGTACCTCCGTAAACTAGAAATAGTTTGATGTCTTTGTGGAAAGTTCCAGACCGGTCGTTTTTTTTAGAAAAATGTTTTGTTTAGTTTTGTAAATATCCGTTTTCATGCTCAGTTATTAAAAATGGGCATAGAAGTTCATTTTTTTTTGTGAAACTTTCCGGATTTTGGTTGAAACTTTCTGTAGAGAGTTGAAACTTGTTAGAGTTTTATGATACTACCGATGGGAAATAAATGTAACTTTGTTTTAGAGAAAGTGTTTTCGATTCCATCGCTCAATTAATTGGTTTGTGATTATTCGCCGGTTTTATATTGAGTTTACATTTTTTTTTCTTTACAGGTCGTTAATATACAATTAAGATTCGTGTGAATTGGTGCATTTTAATTCTATTCAGGTTCTTTTGTTTCTACACCGTGTGTCTAAACTCGTAGTACCTTCCTTTTATAATTTTTTTCACAATAGTTCAACGGAACAATTAAGACTCAAGGGATAATCAAACCTTGAAGTGGCCTAGCCATAACTTGTTTGATTACTCGGCAGATTTAAATCGTTATTTTCCAGTTCCGTGGTACCTCTCTTCGATATTTTGTTGTTGTTGTCAGAATAATAGTTTTGCCGGTTTTATTTAAATTCAAGGGTTACTGGATGCGGCCTAGCCATAATTTGTTTGATAACCCAGCAGATTTGAAGCGTTTTTGTCTCGTGTCACGAGAGTAATTTTCCGTCGTTTTGATAACCTTAACGGCCCTAACCGTACGTTATTTCTCCCCGTTTTTTCACTTGCTCCTGTGAAAGTATTCATGAAAGACCACAGAATAGTAATAGACAAAAGTTCCTGATCTCACCGCTATTTACCGTCTCTTATTTCGATTAGGAATTTTCCGTAACCTCAATCTGAGGCTATCTGGAGATGTTTGCGATAAGGGTCAAGGGGCCGTGGAGCAAACCACCTTGAAAATCTAGCGTCCGAGCATTCCGTTAAAGGATATTATATCACGGGTTTCTATAGTGACGTGTTCGTGTGCCAGGAACCACATGTAGGAGAAGAACGCGTTACAGTAATATCTGGCCAATTCAAAATAACAGTATGCAAATTTTAAAACTCACATTGTTTCATAGGCTGCTAACGGAAAGATATGTCAGAATAGATCTCAAATCTCTTTTTGGGTGGATATCTGATAGAACATAAGGCATAACAAACTATCAGTTCGTCATGCGTCACCTACAAGAATCTAAATGGTAACCACCTACTTGTTATACGTTATAAGTATCAATATTCATACAAGTTCTGCAAGGAAAAATAGTGTTTATTGTCAAACTACAAACAAGTTAATTGATTAACTGGATGTTGAAACTGGTTTTAATTCATTTTGTGGACAATAGTTCAACTTATTTTCAAATTTCACTTAGCCGTGGGCAGCTGTTGCTTCAGTTATTTCATGACAGGCCTGAATTATTCTTCCTGATAAATTGTTGGTTGATTCACAATTGTTACAGGAAGCTGCGATTGAAACAATTTTCCTTTCGGTACAAATGATTCATTTGTTCTCACTTCTGGAACTGGCTTCAAGTTTTCCAATGATTATTTGGAGCCCAATATTCTTGACCAGGAAAGGTATGTTTATTTCTCCAATATTTTGTAGGTACTTACATATTTCCAAATTGAAAATAATAATTGAGAGTGGACCATACTGTATTTATTACCATGACTCAATTTTTTTAAGTTTGTGCTGAAGATATTCATTGAGGTTTATATTTTGACGCTTTCTCTTTCTTCTCTTAGAAGAAGATCTTCTGTATTTTGCTCATATAATGAGTTGGTCATAGTAGTGGCTTAGTAGTTAAGCTAGCTGAACTGTTGGATGTATTAGTTCGCGAGTGTTACCACTTGCAGCACTTCCTAGCGCGTCATCACTTCATGGTATATATAAATATGAGCCCATTTATAATATAGTCTCATTTTCAACTAAACATTATTGCGCAAGTGCTCGAGCTTCCGCGATTGCAGAATTGACCCATTTCGTCTAAGGCACTCCCCGTTTCAAGTGTTTTGTTTCAATCTGTATATTTGGAAAACAGTAACAGTTTGTTGCATATTGATATTTTGATTTTCCTCAAACAATTTCCTTTCGGCTACACAGATTTAGGTAGAATCTAGATAACGTTCACTTCAATTATTAAGCTTTAATCGTTGGTTGATTACGAATTTGAATTATCTTCTCGGTATTTGGTAGAAGATTTATCAAGCGCGTGACATTCTGATCCCTCCCAATACACCTATTATTGTCTAACGTCAGCACGTAGTTGGCTGGTTTAGTAGCTTGAATTCATCATATGTTACCACGAATACGCTCACAGATAGTGTGATCTCATATGGATGAATGAAATCTTGATATCTATTGATCTACTGCATATCGATGTACTTTGCACCGCTTAAATTCAACTGGCGGTCATAAGCACAACCGACAGAAGTGGAAGCACAAACAACAATATTTCATCGTACGCCTATGGGAAATGGAAATGACTAAACCTCTTTTGAACATTGTATCATAAGCCCATATCAAATGGAAATTTTCTCAAATTCATTAACCTCCTTCAAAATAAATCAACTCGGTCGCTCATAATACGCGATAACCAGCCAGCCCTTACCAAAAATCACAGAGCATGAAAATGACAATTCAAACAATGCACAGTTGCAGAAATTGAGCTATTCACCTTGCTCACAAACCCTCTGGCTCGGAAAGTACTAGTATGCTGATAATTTGAGCAATCATCAATCTGCTTCGAGCTATTCCCTTGCAAAAGCTTTTTAATACAAAATATTAGTATGGTCGCTCCTTTTTCCCAGTCATAAATTTACCTTGTCAACTTTTCAGGTAGAAAATTTCTATTTGAAAACTTAACAATGAAATTTTCCCTTTGAATGGTTAATAGACTTTTAACGTTGTTTTTGAAACGTCGTTAACATTTCTATGAATACAGCGTATTTTCCTATATACAAACTAAAACCATTTTTGTGGTTTCTATTCACCACCAAAAATAATATTTCAGCATTCAACATTCAACAATTGGTTATCTCTATTTGTACAAAGACTATCCGCATATATTGTCTCTCGAAATATATTTCGTTTTATCTTCTGTAGTATTGTTTGCGTGAGCGCGAGCTCATGTATGCTCTTACTTATAATATTTTGTCGTTTGTATCAACCCGAAGCTCACTGTTGACATTTTCTATTATTATGGATAATTTTAGCAGTTGCCAACGTGTATTATCATTTCACCTATCACTAATTCTTGGATACCATTGTTTTAGAATCAGTCGAATATACAATATGTACAAGATAAATACGTATTATGATCACCTGGATATATTCTCAATACCAAGCTGCTATTGCCGAATTATGTAGAGCTTCCATCCCATCCAAAAGAGGCCTTTGAGACTAATTGAGATTAGGCTGGTATTCTATAGTTGAGCCAACATTAATAAAGTGGGTACTTCCCCAAAATTGTTCGCAATATTCACTCTCGAGGAAGAGACCTTGTCAAACATCGGATATCTGATTCGAGCCGCGGTGAGGCAGGCACAAAATATATGCTCTTATTGATATTATTATACTATTTAAGATTGTACCCATATCACATGGTCCTACACCAAAGTTTGAATGCTCAAGATTTTGATACCAGGTTCGATTTTTGCAGCTGACTCTCACATATGATACTCGACATTGAAGCTGTTGTTTTCTCTACCCGTCAGCGATGGATTTCATGCATTGCAAATGATGGACGACATTTCGAACATCTAGGGCGACACTAATTACGTACCTAGTTATTTATCAGAGGTTTCAATTGTTCGATTTATCACATTATTTTCAAATCCGTTCTCATTGTTAGTAGTGACAGCATTACATTTAGGTAATCTTGTGGCAACCATAACATTAGTATGATAACAGTTCAAATTACTGCAGACCAATGTAAGATCTTTCCATTTAGGCTGAATTAAACAATTCCTGTTAACGCGAACCAGCCTTGTAGACGTTGGAAGAACAAAACCCGCCATTTACCTGATTCTAACGTTATCTCAGGATGCGAAAGAGATATCTCCTTGCGGTTTGCCAGTGTTTTATTACCTACTAATTTAGTCTACTTTTCAAAGACCTACTTCAATTATTGATCAGACTGCTTCACATTTACGAATTTTCGATTTTTTAACAAAAGCTCTTCCAAACAATATCAAGGAAATATTTTTGTGAGATAATTCCCAGAAAAATGTATAAATCTCAATACATTGCATGATTAGTAACACCTGGGTGTATAATATACTACTAGGATCGACAATTGCTTTCCATTTAATATTGCGTGTTCCCACTTAGTTTGCAATACGTACAGGCCAATGTTTTCGGAAGTAGTGAACGGCATCATTTCTACTATCTCACAGGCAATGATAACAGTGGTATTTAGTATATTCCAGTGAAAAAAACACACCATCCTTTATATTTCATTGCAGTTAATAGCATTTCAATACTGTCACAATTTTCTTTGAGATATAGAAAATTTGCTTTTATTGTGTGGTAGAACAGCTTTTAGACTAGTTGTTGAGCTGCTAGCATCTGGAGAAAAAAATTATCCATGACATTATCATTGATGGGATATTCGAACATCAGAAGTGAGTAACTTCCATTGCTTTAACTGCGATGCTTTTAATTCTGCTCTACTTTTTGGTACACTTGAGCCTCATATAAAGCCATTGATATCTTCAGAGTTGATGAAATATGGTTTCTTGGGTCTGATTCAAGTTTATGCTTTTGTAGCATCGAAGTAAATTAACGCCGTCAATATCTTATCCGACAAGAACTAAAATGTTTAAAAAACTATATCAGTGAAATTGTGGTAACAAAGTCATAATTATGGGTGTTAATAGTAGAGAGGAACCCCCAATAATTTCGACAAAAATGTAATAAATCCCCCGCAATAGAATCCAAACCATTTGGGACTTATTATGGACACTGACGTAATCCTGAGAGACACAATTGCTCGCCAACAGAATAAACTGGGAAGTATTAAATCACATTCAAACTCGAATGAGGTTGTTTTAATAATTATTCTTTAAAATAATTCAGATATAAACAATAATATAAAACAAAATAAAGACCATTGCTAAAAACAGAGTCCGTATAATACTAAAAGGCTGGACTTGAATAGGGTGAATATAATAAAGGGAAGAGAGGAGGGCAGATGTTTTGGTTGTGGAATGAAGGGACATCAGGTAGCGGGATGTGAGGCAAGGAGAGTGGAGAAGATAAGGGAATGCTGGCTATGTAAGAGCGTGGGAACATGGCCAGAGACTGTCGGCAAGCCTTCCTTTGTAGGGTATGTGGGGAAAGGAGACACAAGCTAGGGGAGACAGAGTGTAGTAGGGGGAGGAAGGTAGTTAATGAAGGTAATGGAAACGAAGATGGAAAAAATGGGAGGGACCCTCTGGACCCCTTAGAGGGGATGAGTCCGGCCAAATAGGAGAAACAGACCTCGGGAAGAAAAAGTGTGGAGGAGGGATAAAGGATGTTACAAATAAATTTAGGGAAATGCAGAGTAGCACATGATGTTCTAGATGAGGTAATTGGTAGGAGGAAAGTGGATGTGGTGTGTGGATCTGAGGTGAACGCTAGATATGTGGGAAAGCAAGGTTGGATAATGAATGATACAGGAGAGGCAGGAATAAGAGTGGTGGGAGACGGAATGAGGGCGGATGAAGTGAGGAAGGGTAACGGTTGGGTGGTAGTGCGAATTGGAGACATGGTGGTGTACAGTGTGTATATAAGTCCAAATGTCAGCCTAAAAGAATATGAGAGGAGTATGACAGGACTGGAGGAAGATCTTAGGGTGTCTAAAGGAAAAAGGAGAGTTGTAAGAATAATGGTGACAGGCGACTCCAATGCCAAGAATACTGCCTGGGGAGGAAGAAAAACGGACAGGAGAAGAGAGATTCTGGAGGAAGTTTTGATTGGCGGTGCTGAATGATGGACTGTTACCCACCTTCGTGAGGGGTGACGGGGATTCATCATTTATTGACATAACAGCGTGTGATGAATGGCTGGGGGAAAGAGTGAGTGGTTGGAGGGCACTGGAGGATGAGAAAAGCTTGAGTTCACATAGGTATGTGGAGACGAATATAAGAGGAGGGAGCAAGGAATTGCTGGAAAAGTGGGGATGTAAGTGGACGGAGGCCGAGGCAGAAATAATGAGGAAGAAAGTGAGGGAGGAGATATTTAGGGGACTGATGTAGGGGCATGATGTAGAGAAACTGTATGATGTGATACAGGGCGGCGGGAGAGAAGGAAAAAGGGGTTATAGGCGCGAGTGGAGGGATAATTACTGGTGGAATGAGGAAATAGAGAGTCTGTGGAGGGAGTGTAAGAAGGAACGAAGACGAATGTTGAGGGGGAAAGTAAGGATGGAAGGAAGAGGAGGATATAAGGAGAAGAAGAAGAAGGAACTGAAGCGCAGGGTGGAGAGGGAAAAAAAAAGAAAGTGGGAAGAGTTACTGGGGGAGTTGCAAAACAACCCATGGGTGAAGGCGTATGAGATAGCGGTGAAAAGAATGGGTGGAAAGAGGAACGTGGTGCTAGAGGAAGATTGGGAGGGGGAGATTATAGAGAAATTGTTTACTGGGGTAGAAGGAGGTGGGAAGGGCAGAATTCGGGAATCCCAGAATACTAGGGAGATATGGAAAATGAAAGGGATAAGGTCGGTGGAGGAGTGGGAAATAGAGGAGGGGGGGAGAAATGTTGAGGTAAGGAAAGCCCCAGGGATAGATGGCATGAGAGGTGATATGGTGAAGAGGCTGCTGAATGACAATTGGGAATACTTTTTGGAACTGTTTAACAGGATACTGAGGGAGGAAGAGTTTCCGGAAAGGTGGAAGGTGGCCAGGGTGATCCTTGTGAAGAAGACGGGTGGGGATGGGAAACGGGCGGGGGACTACAGGCCCGTCAGCCTGCTGTGTGGATTGGGTAAATTGATGGATGGGATAATAGAGGTTAGGATTGAGGAGGAAGTTGATAGGAATGGGGGTTTAAGGGGAAAACCAACATGGGTTTGTAAGAGGGAAGTCATGCATCTCAGCGCTGGGCAGGGTGGTGGACTTGGTGCAAAGGGCTAGGCAAGGTAATGGTGGGAATAAGAAATTGGCCCTGCTTGTGTTCTTCGACGTGTGGAACGCGTTCAACAGTGTCAGTAAACGGGCGGTGTTGAGCGCGTTGACAAAGCTTGGAGTAGGGGAGGGGCTAGTTAATCTAGTAGAGGACTACCTGACGGGGCGTGCGATAGTGGACACCAGGGGGATAAGGTATAGGACAGAGATTGGAGTGCCCCAGGGCTCGGTTCTGGGACCAACGCTTTGGAAGTGTGTGTTTGATTGAGTTTGTGGGATAGCATGTGAAGAGGGATGTGATATTACGGTGTATGCGGACGATGTCTGTCTGGTATGTACGGCAAAGGGAGAGGTGGAGATAGAAAGAAAGGCGAAGAGGATGTGTAGGAAGATTGTGGAGAAGATAGAGCGGTGTGGACTGGAAGTGGCTGAGGATAAGACTGTGGGGCTACTGGTGAAGGGGCGGAGCAAGGCAAGGGAGGTGGGGGTGATGGTTAAGGGAAAGAAAATTCGGATGGAGGAAGCGGTGAAAAATCTGGGGGTGTGGTTGGATAGCCAATTATCCTTTAAAACCCATATGGTGAAGGCTGCACAGAAGGCAAAAGTAAGGGCAGCGTGGCTGGGAAGATTGATGGGTAAGGTGAAAGGACCGGAAGAATGGAAGAGGAGGATAATTGGTAGGACGGGAGAATGGAAGAGGAGGATAATTGGTAGGACGGTAGAGCAGAGTATGCTGTATGGCACGGAAGTGTGGGGTGAGAAAGCAGGGGTGGATGCCAGGGTTGGATCACTCCTGCGGGAACAGAGAAGAATACTTCTGAGGGTGGTGCAGGCGTACAGGACAGTAGGTGGACTGGCAGCAGCAGTGCTGTCACGGTCCTATCCATTGGACTTGATAGCTAGAACCAGACAGAAACGCTGGAGGGGTGCGAGCAGAGAGGAAGTACAGGAATTGATGGATGAGGAAATGGAGAAAAGGTGGGATGAGTATGAGGGCGCGCTAAAAGGAGCGATTGGGAGCAGGAGAAATTGGGTGGACCGGAAATTTGGGGAGGTGAACTTTTACTTGACGCAGGTGCTTACAGGGCATGGGTCGAGAGTGGGCTACCTCCACAAGATTGGGAAAAAATAAACTGGAGTGTGCGAGAGATGTGAAGTGGAGGACGGTGTGGGACATGTGTTTAGATGCTGGAAGAATACGGAAGTTTTGAAGAAGTTGGAGAATAAACTGGGAGAGGCGGTGTATTGGGAAAATATGGTGGAGATTATGTTGAGGGGCGAGGAGGAATGGATGGAGATAAGTGGCGTAGTAGAGAGCATAATAAGGGAAAGAGAAGGACTCGCTATGGCATGAGAGAGGTAGGAGTGATAGAAGGAGGAAGATTGTTATAAGTATAATCAGGAATGTATACATAGGACCTGAACTATAAATATATACTTTATTTTGTATCTCCAGTGCCCAGACTAATACAAATGTTTTTGTATCGGCGCTTGGACTGCGGTCCGAATATGAATAAAATTTTAGTTTCCAAATTGTCGTTTCATTATAAAGACCTTATCATGGCGCAGTCAAAAAAATAATCTCTAATAATATTTAAAATAGAAAAAAGTGGATTCCTACGTTCTATATCAAGTTAAAAAAAATTAAAATAAATGAGTGATCAAGAAGATAATTCTGAAATTGAGGATAGAAGAGTTATGTCGCACTTTATCACCATAAATCAACCCGAACCGCTATCCTGGGAAGGTTCTCTTGCTGATAATTGGAGGTTTTTCAAACAAAAATTTACTTTGTATCTAAAAGCAACCAAATCTGAAGAAGAACATAGTGAATATAGATCATCTTTGCTGTTAGCAAGTGTTGGAGATAGAGCGCTGAAGGTATTTAATAACTTCACATATGAAGCTGATGAAAAAGCTATGGATTATAATGTATTAATAAAAAAATTCGATGAATACTTCAATCCAGAAAAAAATGTGACATATGAGAGACACACGTTCTTATCCAGAGACAAGCTGGAAAACGAAAGTATGGATAATTATATAACAGATTTACGTGACTTGAGTTCCTACTGTGAATTTGGTAACCTTACCGACAGTTTAATAACGAGACAGTTAATTTTAGGACTCAAATCATATCCTGAATTACAAAATAAATTAATGAGAACCAAGAAATTGACCCTAAATAAAGCTATCGACATCTGTAGAACCGAAGAAAAAACCAAGGAACAGATGGAAAAAATTAGTGCTACAAATCAAAGTTCGAAAGATAATAAAGAAGTGGATCGTGTAAAAAAGCATAGAAATCAGACTACTTTTAATAAACATTCAAACTATCGAAGTGTGCGAAATGTTCCGTCGCACTCTGGGTCTTCCTTTTCTAGAGACCAAAGAGGAAATGTGAAAATGCGTGCGCCTCGGGTAGTGCAGGTATCTCGGAAAGAGCGCCTAATTTTAAATGTTTTAAGTGCGGAATGTCACATGGTATAAATCAGTGCCCGGCATTTCGAAAACAATGCATGAAATGCAAGAAGATGAATCATTTTTCAAAGATGTGTAGGTCAGTTAACATGGTGGATAGTCAAGGAGATGAAGAAATTTACATTGACTGTGTTAATAATGTAAATAAAGATGACTGGTATGTAAAAATAAATGTTCATAATGGTAAATTAATTGATTTTAAATTAGACACTGGTGCTCAAGTGAACATCATACCGTTTAGCTATTTGGAAAATTTAGATATACATGAAAATAATTTAAGTCAAGAAACAGTTAATCTCACAACATACACTGGAAACAAAATAAATGTTGTAGGTAAATGCAAATTACAATGTACTTATAAAAATATTAAACATTTTTTAGACTTTTATATCGTAAACCAATTCTGGGAAAAAATGATTGCCAAAAATTAAATTTAATTAAACGTGTGGATGATTTGGAAACTCATTCTAAAAATTATGATTATAAAAATATTCT
>CAJUYG010004327.1:0-17129 GCA_910591675.1 Galerucella calmariensis
GATTACAATAGTAAATCAATAGTAGCAAATTTCCGCAACTAAAGAAATCGTTTCAATGTATAATTATTAAGTTATATTACTGTGCGAAAATATAAATAGTGTTCGTCTCCGAGTTTTATCCAATCAACTCTCTGATAATTGAAAAAATAGTTCGCTAATTATCAGCTTACGTGAACTTGCGTAGTTCAAATTTCTTAATGATTTCATTTTCTTTCAATTCTATGGCTTTTATGTGGGTTCTTAACAAGTCTAAGTCTGAGTCGTCGGGATTACCTGTTATGAATTTCATGGCTGTACCAAGGAAATTGTACTGTTTTCTTGTTATCTTATGAAGGTCATCGTGAGCTTGTTCGCGTATGTGTTTGTATTGAGCCTATAGGAGTGGAAGGGGTCCGTTTTGAATAGGCATATTAAAGAAATTTTATAAATTATTATTCAAAGTTTCGGCTAATAAGTCTAAATCTATGTGTAGAATGTGTTTATAATAATGTGAAATTTCTCTAGATTTTCTCAATACCTCGGCATAATAACCATTATTTGGAACGCTCCGGATCTTGAGAAGACGTCCCTGGGAGAGGGTTATTCTGTGAAGAAGTTTTGTCTTGAGCTTTTTCATCAGTCAGTTTTCGAATTCTTCCAACAAATTCCAAATGAGTAGGTAGGTACTAGTTGTTTTTTGATTGTTGATTTTCCGGATGATTTTTGTTTTATTCTGTTTTTCAGGACGAGTAGTTGTATAGGGTGCTTGTAATTTGGGTCTATGCTTTTTCTTGTTCGTGCTATGTTTATATTTGGTATAATTTCGGCATTTCCATTCAGTTCATTTGAAATTTTCTCTCTTTTTTTTTTTCTTGTTTATTATATAAGTCATTAATAAAGGGTTGTAATTGTTTACTGTTGTATAATACATTTCAACTTTATGCATTTTCATGAATTCTTTAATTATGGAGTAGTTAAACTCGGTACCACTGTCGGATACAATTTTCTTGGGATAATCATGGTTAGGTTGGGTTAGGTGGTTGGTGTGCAAAATATTGTCGTAAATTACTTGAAATATTGAGATTGACGTTTTATCGAGTATTTTATAACATTGTCCAATTTCGAAAATGAATCCAAAATTGTCGAATATAAGTTTTTATTACAATGAAATAAATTTATGTGCAAAATATCAGAAGGTTTTTGACCAAGAAGTGGATCCTGGTTGGGAAAGTTTATAGGGGTGTCTTTCGTATTTGTTTATTTATTATTTATTCTTCAACTTAGCGATAATTGTTTGCATAGAAGGCCAGTAAAATTGTCTCAAATGTTTGTAGGTTTTTACTACTCCGTTAACCGTTAAGATTTTAGGAATGGTATTTTTTGAAGCATTCTATTTGTTTGTTCTATTTGTTCGTCTTCAATGTCCTGTAACATTGTTGTACAAAAAATAGCTTTAGCAGTTGAGTCTAAGTTTTCTCCAAAGTAATTGCAAATGTAAGGTCTGTATCCGTTGTCTATTTTTATCGAAAGTTTTTGATTTGGTCGTAGAATTTCTTTGAAAACGTCTAGTATTTCAGATTTACAATTTTCATAATTTTCCGATCCAGTAAAAAAATTGATTGATTTGACGATAAATTAATGGGTTCTTCGGAGATAAGAATTCCTGTGATTGGGTTTTCAACTGCAGTGTGTTGTGTATTGCCAGATGATTGATTTTCATAAATTTTCGAGAAACTTGTCCACGTCAAATACGGTATTTGAATCTGGAGGTTCGGCACAATTTGAATTGTTCGTAAGGGCATTTATGTTAACTCTATGAAGACAGTCAGCTACTTGGCTCTCTTCACGTACCTTATATTTCACCTCACAATTATAATCATCTTATTTAAGTCTCCAGCGTGCTAACCTAGAAGTGAGGTCTTTCATTCTATAGATCCAAACAAGGAGTTGTGATCTGCTTCGATAAGAAATTTTTGTCGACAATAGCTGATGATTATTTTCCAATTGTGGAGTAGTTTTGCTCTGCGGAATTCAAGGTCCCAGGATAATAAGCAATTGGGTGATTATTTTGAGAAAATACAGAACCAATAGCTACATTCGAGGCATTTGTGAATAAGACAGACGGTTTTGAAAAATCGGGATATTCAAGGATGGGGGCGTTAATCAATAATTGTTTGCATTTTCTGAAACATTCTAAATATTCAGGACTAGTGGGGTCGATTATTGTTCCTTTTCGAGTGTATCTAGAAAATGGGGATGTGATTTTGGCGAATTTCGGAATAAATCTCCGATAGTAACCTATAAGTCCTAGAAATGATTCCAATGTTATCGGCAGATGTCACCAAGTGGCCAAGAAAAGAGATTTCTTTTTCAAGAAATTCAGATTTGTGAAATAGAATTCCAAGATTATTTTTTCTAAATACATCAAAAATAGCGGCAATATGAACAAGATGTTCATGAAGAAATTTTGAGAAGTTAATTACATCGTCCATATACACAAAACAGGATTTATATAAGAAGGGCCTTCAAATGTTATCCATTGATCTTTCAAAGGTTCCTAGGTCTTGAGGTCCTTTTATAATCAAGTATATTTTTTAAGTTCTACAGCTATACGTATAAGCACTATACATTAATAAAAATAACAGCTCAAAAAACGAAATGTCCAAGAAAATATAATAAAAAAAGATTGAATTGTCTTATAATCTCACTATACATAGCAATAACTGCGATGCTTTTTCCGTGAAATAGTCAGTTCAATATATCAACTGTTCATAATTCCTTCACAAAAATATTGATATAACTATTTTCTTTTCTAAATTGTTTTCCATGCGGGCGAATGGGTGGTTCGCACATCCATCACTATTGCAGTGTCATATCATCCACTGAGCACAAATCATTCGATCAAAAATCACTAATCGTAAGTGCAGCTGGCTTCCGGACTATAGAGTGGACTAAATACTAGATTTGGAATGGAGAACGGTCAAATCTCGCCGTTAACACTAATTGTTACAATGTTTATTGTTCCATTGAAATATCATTGGTATTCATTATTTCAATTGATGTAATTTAAGATAACTAAATGATCGTGTTCTGGACGGGTCTTTGTTGTTTCTGTCTTATTGTCTAGTCTCAATCAAATACTTGGCACAGTTTAATTCACTCTGACCTAACCGAAAAAAAACGTAAAAAGGGGAACGAATTGGCTGTAGTCAGAACACTGGGAGTATTCACAATAAGCCCAGGCGGCTGAAGTGGTGCCGGCGAAGGGACAACTCCTTCAAAAAAAAAGAGAGATATGGTCATGCGAAGAGATGCAGACAACATAATATGTCTGTTATTTAAACGTACTACTAACACGTGTAGTTGTTAGAAACTATAAAAGATATATAAAAATATTAAAAAGTTAACGGCAGCTTACCCCAAATAGGGGAATACTAATGTAATTTGAAAAAGAAAAAATTATGATTGTTTAGTCAATGTGTTCATATAATTACAACTACAATTACTCACTTGTAGGTATCGCTCTGATGATGGCTTAACAGCCGGAAGCACTTTGAAATTTTTCAAATATCAAATTTTTACACAGAACACAATCTTTTATTGACTGTTATTTAAACATGCGGTAGAGCAAGATCCAGTTCGAATGGACTGTGTAGTGTTTATTATACCGCTGCAAGGCAAAGCCGCATTTGAGATGATGTGATTGTGGTGGACCAAATTCTGCGTTTGCTTTAACTTAAGTCGTATCATGACATGCTACTAACAGGCTACTGTTCAATTCGATCGACGACAAGGAAATAGAACCAAGCAACCACCTTTCTGTATATAGAAGGAGCATTCAATAATGCTTCTCCAATATCTATAACCATATAACTATATAATTTCCAATAATCAATTACCTGCGTTATCAGGATAGCATCATAAGTTTTTATCCAGGTTTTCTTATGATTTATAATTTGAATAGTTGTTAATCGATACACATTTCAATACAGAAAATCACAAAACTGAGTATACATATTTCAAAAACTTAAATATTCATACACAAAAAAACTATCAAGAAACGCGTTTTATTAACAACATTTCCAATATAAGCGAAAAAAACGCGCTATCCCAATAAAAACCGGTCCTGGAACGTGCACTTCACTGGATTCCATTTCTAGTAGACTATCATATCGTTGGAATGTCATAAAATGAAATATTTCATTTCTTATTTTGCCAGAGATATGATCTACTATGAATGGACCTTAATAAAAATTTGATAACAAAATTTTGCAGTCTTAAACTTCAAAATATTTTTGATTGTCTAGTTGTCAAATTTTTTCTGTTGTGTCAGTTAGGGATAAAAATTAATTTCTACTTATTTTTTCTTGACAACGGTAGCTGGAACGCTACCGAAACGTTGAAATAAAGAATTTAAAAATATTGTGGTTTAATTTCCCAAGAAATTAAAAAAAGAATGAATAATATACCACAAGGAACATACAGAAGATATCTATAACCAGGTGTATGGAAAGAAGAAGTGAACCCCTACAAAACTACACTGGTACCGTTTACAAAAAAGAGAAAATTGCAAGGACTACAAAAGCCGCAAATCAACGGAGTGGAGATTCCATTTGCGAATGAAGTTAAATACCTAGGGGTAATATTTGACCAGAAGCTCAATTGGAACTCCCACATTGAAAAAACCGCACATAAGGCCAGAATCGCTCTTGGAAGATGCAGGCAAATGTGTGGAAAGAATTGGGGATTAAATCCTAGCATGACCAAATGGTTATATACACAGGTTGTGAGGCCAATGATAACCTATGGATCAATTGTTTGGTGGCCCAGGACACTGCAGATCGGAGCGCAAAGGCAGCTAAGTGGTATTCAAAGGCAGGCCTGCTTGAGTATCACAGGGGCCATGAAGACGACTCCGACAGCGGCTCTGGAGGTGATACTAAACCTACCACCACTGCATATACTTATTCAAGGAAATGCAAGATCTGTTAGCCACAGATTATCACAGGGATCTTCTCCGATAAGCCAAGAACACGGTAAGGTCTACAAAGAACTATATGATGGAATAAAGGCAGATCCAATACTGGGAATGCCAAAGGATCAGATTGCCCCACAATATAGTTTTAAAAACGAATATACAATCGTAATTCCAGAGAGAAAGGACTGGGAAGCAGGGCCTCCCATAATGGCGAATCTCAACTGGTACACTGATGGCTCTAAAACAGACTCTGGAGTAGGAGCCGGAATATACGGGGTACAGGAGAAGATAGCGATCTCTCTAAGCCTAGGGAAACATGCCACTGTCTTTCAGGCAGAGGTAATAGCGGTGCAATGCTGTGCAGAAGAGTTGATAATACGGGAGGTGAATAACCAAAGAATCGTCATCTACTCTGACAGCCAAGCAGCACTAAAGGCGATACGCTCATATAAGATAACATCGAATCTGGTGTGGGAATGTCGCAAGGCCCTCAACAGACTAGGTAGTCATAATAAAGTAACCCTAGCCTGGGTACCAGGCCACCAAGGAATAAAAGGCAATGAAAAGGCCGATGAATTAGCCAAGCAGGGAGCAGCGGAGGTCATGATAGGGCCAGAACCTTCCTGTGGAATTGCCAAATGCCTAAGTAAAGGAAGCATCCACAAATGGATAAACAACCAGGCGTTGAACTGGTGGTATGGAACCCCAGGACAAAGACACGCTAAACTATTCCTTAAAAGCCCTTCGGCCAAACTGTCACACGACCTACTACGCCAAAGTCGAGAAACGACGAGGATAATAGTGGGAATGCTCACAGGGCACTGTAGGCTAAGGAAACATATGCACACAATTGGACTAGCAGAAGACAGCCTATGCAGGTTCTGCCAGGAAGAAGAAGAAACCGCGGAGCACGTACTTTGTGAGTGTGAAGGCCTAGCAAGGTTGCGGTTTCACTTATTCGGGGAAGAAAACCCGAAGGCAGAGAGCTACGCAAAGGAGGCGGTAACCAGGCTATTAAGTCTAATAAAAAGAATGAAGCTGGATATCGAGCTCTAATATAGGGAGGACCACAATAGATCTGCAAAGGTCGCAGTGGGATATGACAAAGAGCCACTCCAATTTTAATCTAATCTAATCTAAGAAGAAGGGTCGAACCATCATCTGCAGGTGGCTTGCAGCCAATCCGGATAATAGGATAATCTCATTCACCCTGGGAGAGAGGCAACTATCACAGTGGGAGTTGTCCCGGATGATCGTGCTATCATTATGAGAGGACGGCTTCCAAAATCAATATCAGAGTGCACCCAAATGACGGTTAATATAATAAGAGGCTGATGAAGGAAGAAAGGGCTGGCAGTGAACCCTATGGTGCCGTTCACAAAAAAAAAGAAATTTGCAAATTTACAAAAACCAATCGTTAACGGGGTAGAAATTCCATTGCGGAAGAAGTCAAATATGGAATTCTCACATCGAAAAAACCACAAACAGGGACAGAATCACTTCTGGAAGGTGCAAACAAATGTGTGGAAGTGATTGGGGATCAAATCCCAGCATGACCGAATGGTTATATACACAGGGTGTGAGGCCTATGGACACTGCAGATTGGAGCGCTAAGTCATATTTTCATTCAGGGATATGCAAACTCAAAGATTAGTACAGAGGCCTCCTCAGATAAGTCAAGGATACGGTAGTTCCTACAAAAAGCTATATGGAAAAATAAAGGCAGATCCAACTTTTGGAATGCCAATGGATCGGACTGCCCCACAGTTTGGGTTTGGAAATTGAATACACAGAGGGAAAAGACTGGGGAGCAGGGACTCCTAACTTGTACATTAATGGCTCTTAAACAGATTTTAGAGTAGGAGCCGGAATATATGTGGCACAAAAAAAGATCTCCCTCTAAGCCTAGGGAAATATTCCACTGTCTTTCAGTCAGAGGTAATGGCAGTGCAATGCTGTGCATAAAAGTTGATAAGACGGGATGTGTACCTATAGCCAAAATAAAGAATAGTCATCTACTAGTAGAATACCTTCTAAAACACAATAAAAAACTATATTCTGTACATCACCTGTTGACAACAGACGGAAAATAGTGTCAGCACTACTTACATCATTATGTTTTTCCCTCGTACGAAATAATATATATCCATATATTTTCTAAAGATGCTCAAATTTAAGCAATACTGTCAAAAACTGCGATAAATAATAATGTATCTACTGTAAAATCCATATCATACCAAACTTTGGAAATTTTTTGGAAAATTGTATGTAAAGAAATATATATATGCAGTATATGCATGAATGTGAAGATGATGTTAAGAAAAATCGCTTTTTATTTGAAATATTATATAGTACCACAAGGGCAGAAAATAAGCTTGAGCTTCAGATGGACGAGCGAACGTAGTGAAACAATGGCAGCTGATACACAACTGCTTTCCGCCTACCGAATAAACAAAAAAACGTGGAGCGTGGATATTACAAGTGGCAGATGGTGGGAAATTCCAAAAACCATGGCGTGAAGAATGTTTTGCACTTTGCTAAACAACAATTTCCACCTTATTTTTGGTGTTCATATGATTGGTTTTCCGGTAAGGCAGGCTGAAATAGTATATTTCATTACCAGTACAGAAATGAGGATTTTTCCGTGCGCGCGTGAAGGGAAGTCATGCAAGAACGGAAAATCCATTTCTGGACGAGTAATGAACGATATTTTTTATTATACTTAGGTACCTGAAATCAACATAAACAAAAAATATCGCAAAAAATTATTAAGAAAATCGGGAATATTTATTTTTATTTTTAAAACAGTAAAAATGTAAGTACATACAACTCAAATTAACAAAAAAAATACAAGTAGGTAATTATTCTAAGAAAATTAATTTTGGACAGAACCGTTATTATTAATAGTAATATTTATTGTACAATTCGTATTATTGTTGAAGCTCAATCCCTTTTGCATTTCTTTTTGTTGAACTAGGATATCTAGTATTATGGATATCTATGTTTATTATTAAGCGCACGGAAATAGGGATCGGGAAAAAATTTCCGTGCGCTGTTCCGAAAATGTCATATTTACTGTATTTTATAAACAGTTGAAAATGTAGTATTTTCTGTTAAGTATAATAAAAATATATTTCCGTTATACCTAATTTTGATTCTATCATTGTTTTTACGCTCAATTTGGTCCGTTCTATAAGTGTCATTTCTAATTTTGATTTCCATTGCTTTTTGGACTGAGCCATTTGTTAAAAGACTGAATACATGAAAACTGACTTATGATTTTTGTCAAAGTTCAAATCTGATAACTCTTCTAAAAAATGTTTTCCATATTATCTAAGATATCAATCAGCCTGTCCTTCAATGCGCTCAATAATTAACAATATTTGATTTGATAGGTTGTTGCATGGAAAATAGTGATTCAAATGGTCTTAATGGTATGTTTTGCTTATGGTAGACCATAAAAATTCGGTGGTTTATTGTTTTCAGGTATTAACATTATTCTTCCATGGCTATCAAATTCGTTCTTGAATTTGAGTTTGAGTTTTTTATGAATTTTCTTCTTCTTTGATTTAGTAGGATCATTTGATAGCTTAGTTGAAGAACTTTGGTTTCAAAATATGTGTTAAGTATGTTTTTGGTGGAAAGTATTGGTTATCTAATGATAAATCATAGAAAAACTTTGATGAAAACTTATATGATAATATCCTGATAGCGGAGGTAATTGATTATTGAAAATTTCTCGTTTCATTATTGGTAATCAAATTTCACTACACTCTGCTGGAATTTTGACTACTCCCGTGCATTGAAATGATCGAAGCACTTCCTTCAATTTTCCATCTTTCACTTTTGGGCTCTTTTGATATTATGCTTGCTGAATCCCATTGAACATGATACTCCTTTGCACAATCATGTAGGCAAATACCTGACTTATGAAACTTTTCATCTTCAATGCATGCTCATGTATCCCAAATTTTCAGGGTTTGGTACCTATAGGGTAAATAACGAATCCTATTACTATGACTTCGCTGTCCGTCCGTCTGTCACCAGGTTGTATCTCATGAACCGCTTTGGTTATAGAGTTGAGATTTTCTCAGATGATGTATTTCTTTTGCCGCTATAACAGCAAATTTCAAAAGCAGAATAAAATGAGGATTCAAAATTCACACTTTACATAAAGCTATTGCTGCTATCTGTTGGATATTGCTTAGGGCGCCTTTCTAGTTAGCGGGAGATGGCGTGTTCGAATTGTTATAGATAAACAATTTACATATTCTTTGGTGGTTGAGTAGTAAGCACACCAGACTCTCACGCGATAAACCCGGGTTCGATTCCCCGCGAGGAATTTTTTTTTATTGTTAATTTTATTTTTAAATAATCATTCTGCTTGATATTAGTAACGACAACAGGTAGACGTTTGAAATATTTAGCAGAATATTCATTATTATAGATAATGGTACGGTACCCTCCATGAGGGAGTCCGACTGGCAACATCTACTTATAACAGCATCGTATATTTAAAAAAGGAAACCGTAGCATTATACAAATTGGACATTTGTTTACCACAAAATTAGTGGAAACATAAAATTGAATTGTTAAATTTTTAATTTGAAGTTTTATTACAGCTTATGGAAATTTTAATTTTATAGAATTTCTCCTAAGTGGGTCGTAGAAAAAATATGCTGCTCGACTCGTGTGGATTGTCCATATCGCACTTGAACGATTGAGCACTCCGCCTACGGCGTCGTTCTCCATCTTCGTCCTCGTGCGATATGGCCATCATATCCACACTAGTTGCACAAACTACAATTTCTTTCAAAATATGCCCTTTTACATCTAAAAACTACCTGCCAAATGTCAAATCAATTTATCCATCCATTTTAAAGTTATCGAATTAAAACATTCAAGTTTTCAAAATTTCAACACCCTGTATTTCGAAAAGTAGCTAGACCCCTTAATCGCACAAAAAAAATTATGGAAATAATAGTAAAAATTTATCAGAACAAATTCAAGTAGATCACTATCACTGCGAATACCAGCTTTGCATAGAATTTCATTATAGCATCGGTGGTTCAGTGGTTAGAAAGCTCGCATTGCACGCGGGCGGCCCGGGTTCGAATCCGGGTAGGAGCATATTTATTATTATGAATGGCTGCTTCGTAAACGAGAGAGAGACTAAGGAGGCACAAGCACGCAAAAGCAAGGCACATAACGAAGCAATGTAACATAACGTAGCGTAACGGTCAGATCTTTTGCTTCGCGACCCCTGGTCGCTCAAACATAACCTGGCGTGAAGAACTAAAGTTCCAATAAAACAGAACACAGAGTCAGATGCTGCAAGTGCAATACGCATATATACAGATGTCTCAAAAATGAAAGAAGGCTCAGGTTATGGAATTCACTCCAAAGTACTGAGTCTAAGGATCAAGTGGGGAATTGGAAACAATACCAGCGTGGTTCAAAGTTCAAACAGAACTGGCTGGTATCTCAATTGCCACGAAAGAACTAACCAGAGAAGGATTTCTGGCAAATACATAACAATCTGCACCGATAGTAGCCTTGAATAGACAACGTGTTCTATCGGGGCTAGTACTAGAGTGTCACGCCTAGGCAGATAAGAATATCATCCTGAGTTGGGTTGAAGAGCACGACAGGAGCAAAGGTTATCGCATTGCCGATTCTTTAGCCAGGGAAGCGGCTTCACTGAAAATTTCAGGACCCAGTAACTCCTACCGCCTGACGACTTCGACAATTGTGGAACTAGCCAAACGTTACACCCATGCTCAATCCCTCAAGAGATGGGATGGAATAATTGGGATACAGTCTTGTCAGGATCACCCTGGGGTCCCTGGGAGGCTGGTGCCGAAGAAATATTTGGCGATGACCAGAAAAACCCTACGTTTAACAGTAGGAGTTCTGACTGGCCACTATCAACTAAGGAAACACCTCCATACTATGGGATTAGTGGACACTTCTCTATGCAGGATGTGTGAACAGGAAGATGGAACTGTCAGGCATGTCTCATGCGAGTATCCGGAGTGTCGTCAGTAAGAGAGTGTGCGTTCGGTGAGTCTTGGCTTATACCTGCCGATATAAAGGAGATGTCTTCTAGTGACCTATCCACCTTCCTGGGAAGGACAGGATGGACGATGGCCTAGGAGGACAACTTCTCGGGAGGATGTACAATGGGTCACGTGTAGCATAAGTGCTGTGAGCCTACACTCCCCCTTATTTCATTTCGGCAAAAGATTGTATCAAATGATCAAAATTAAGCGCCCGGACACAAGTTTTGACAGTATACCCAAATCTGACAACGTCTGCTGACACATAGTCGATCTGAGACAGTTTTTCATCTGCTTAACCACGGGGGTGCGTTTATAAACAAATGTACAAAGTAACAACGTTATTGAAAATTTCACCAAATCAATTTCATGTTTCCACTGATTTTTTGTGATAAACGTACAGTCCTTAAATGTTCAATTTGTATATCTTACGGTTTCCTTTTTTGAATCTGCGATGCTCTTATTAGTAGATGTTGCGAGTCGGAGTCGCGCACGAAGCGTACCTTACCATTATTTATAATAATGAGTTTTCTGCTAAATATTTTAAGCGTCCATCTGTTGTCGTTATCAATATCAAGCAGCATAAATATTGAGAAATAGAATTAACCTTAAAAAAACACCTCACAGGGAATTGAGCTCTCGTCTACCGCGACAGAGTCTGGGATGCTTCCTACTAAGCTAGATTTTGTTCAACCATCCTCTGCCGTTACGTCATAATCGGTGACATAATCTGCTGTTCTACGTATGTCTTATATTAGTTGAATGCTATTTTACACTCAACCTCAAAATTATAATCAATGACATATGTTGAGAATTGTTTTCAAAATATGACAAATGAACTGTCAAAAGTAACAGATGAAATTTATGTCGACTAAAGATAAGAAATATGTTAATGACGTCATAATTCCGTCTCATACGGCAAAGGATGGTTGAACAAACTCTACCTAGGAATGTAGAGTTTGTTCAACCATCCTTTGCCGTTACGTCATACGTTGTCCAGCTTGTTCTCCCATTCATGAAATGGATGAGACGGAATTATGACGTCATTAACGTATTTCTTATCTAAGGTTGACATGGAGACAAGAAAAGAGACTGAGCTGGGAACAAGCCACGTATTAGTAATAGCGGAGTATGGAGCAAAAATAAGGAATACAGCAGGAGAAGTAGTGGAATTGCAATAAGTAAGTTAAGAAACACAGAAAAAAATCTAAATATCAAGAAGAAACAGACAGGTAATTCGGAAAAATGATTGACGAAAATAACGGACATTTAAAAAGGACTAAGTGGTGGAACAAAGAAATACAAACAACAGTGAAAAAAAAATTCATGGAAAAAATACCTTCAAACAAAAACACAAGAAGATAAGGGTGATACAGGGTGATTCATAACTATTGGGACAAAGGCTAAGGGTAGATTGTTTGGACTAAAATATGGCGATAGGACCAAATATACCTCAATAAAATATTGCTGAGGAAGAAGATAAAAGGCGTTAAAGTTGAATTTTTTTTTTCGTTTTCTGCTTATAATTCCACTGTATATTATGGATTGTTATTAAAATCGGCTCAGAGGCATAATTGCATTCAGGCAATATTATTATTACCTATCATTTTTTTTTGAGGCATCGACTACGAGGTCATTAGCCTTCTATCTTCTATTTTATATATTATTGGACATTTTGTTACAGGGGGAGCCTGGTGAAGGATTTCTGATGATGAAATTGAATAATGGTAATTTTTTTTGACGAAACTTCTTAGTGTTTTTTATCAGAAAATAAAACATAAACATCATTTCTACGTAATATTGGTACTCCTGTTCGAACACGATATTCTCATTCGTTTTCGAGAAAAACGCAATTAAGCAGTTCAGAGTATCGGAAGGGGATTTCAAGTGACGGAAAAAAAAACTTGTATCTTAAGGCTTCTATTTCGACGATACAGCATTATTAAAAACAATTTAACATAAAAAGAGCAAACTTAAATTAAATTTTCTAGGTGGCCTCCTCGAATTTCTATGCCTTTTCTAATTCTTTTAATAAAGGACTTTCAGACGTCAAAGAACATATTATTCTGTCCGCTTATGAAATTAGCCGCATTTTGTATTTTCCTCCAGAGTTCGTCTCTCAATTTAATTTCATTGGCATAAACCAAGGACTTCAAATGTACCCAAACATTAAAATCAAGAGGGTTATACTCAGGACTTCTTGGTCATATGGTAAGATCGCCTGTATAAAATTATGCCTCTGTACCGATTTTGATAACAATCGATAATATACAGTGAAATTATTAGCAAAAAACTAGAGAAAATTCAACTTCAACGGACTTTATCCTTTTCCACTGCAATATTTTGAGGTATATTTGGTCCTATCGCAAAATTTTGGTCTAAACAATCTACCCTTAGCCTATGTCCCAATAGTTATGAATCACTCTGTATAACGGCTTAAGAAACATAGTCAAAGAAGCGGTTAAGAAAGCGAAAAGGGATTCCTGGGAAGAATTTGGGAAATGTCAGAGATCAGATCAGTTGACATATTTTGAAAACAATTCTTAACATATTATGTCATTGATTATAATTTTGAGGTTAAAGTGTAAAATAACATTCAACTATAGTTCATTTAAAAACCAGGAGGAGTAATTTGAAAAGCCTTACTCACACCACTAAAAGTTACCAGATTAGTTACTAAAGGGTGTGTTCCGAAATCGTAGTCAACAGTCGTGTTCCAAATATATTAAATATGCCTTAATAGCAAAAACATTAGTCATAAGTCGATTTCTCCTCTGATCTGCAGTATATTTTTCAGATGTACTTACGCATTAAACAAAATGTAAGACTTTTTCCTATTTCGTTTCTTATTAAAACATAAGAAGATTCAGATTCACATCGACAACAAACAAATTATGGTCATTGTCGATGGTGGAGAATTACAGATAGTCAGGTTACTTTAATTATATTTATTCCCATTAAATTGATAAGAATATGACAATTGATAATATGTTCCAGCAATAACAATACTACAAAATTAATAGCATTGTAGAGCAATATGCAGTATTAATTTAAACATTACCAACAGTTATCTTTATGTTGCCGGATTGAGTGTAATAAGCCACTTTTCAAATACTTCTGAGATACCTTCTTCCTTCTTTTTAACTTCAAAAACCAATAATGTATTTTCTACCAAACCCATTCTTTTCTATATTGTTTTATATCTTCCATGGCATGTTCTTCCGATGAACTTTGACGATTTCTTCCCAAATATGTATATAACAAATAAATAGTGCCTACATTTGACACGTCAAAAGGTGACACAGATAAATTTAATCTGTTTCAAGAAAGTCTGAACGTTTCTTTGAAGCTTGCAAAATTTTGTCACAGCACAGATAACATTTTTGTTCTTCGAACGACATTTTTTACTCACTCATCACAATTTTTCAAAAGTCCTGGTATTCCACCAATATTTTCTGCACTATATAATGTTCCTCTACTTCAGTATTCCCTTAATACTCGCTAAACCGACTTTACTACTTTAAAAAAATGTAAAGTAATAATGTACCCACTGCTTCAGAATATTTTGTTTTTCATCCAATATTTATTTATTTATCTGTCAGAACTATCAAAAATGAAAACTATCAGCTGATGTCAATATTAAAAAGTGTTGTGTGAAACTGGGCTGAATCTGACCAATCAGAGGTCTACAGAATTGCCAACTTAAATTCAAATCACTCCTCCTGGTTTTTAAATGAGGTATAATATAACACATACGTGAAACAGCAGAATACGTCACCGATTATGACGTAACGGCAAAGGATGGTTGAACAAACTCTACCCAATGTATATATACAGGGTTAGTTTGGAGTTTGGGAAAATCTGAATATCTCACGAACGGAAAAAGATAGAAGAAATATTTTAACGCGTGCCGTAGGAGCATATTTTCATGATACAACAAAACATACGGAGTGGTCCTGAAAAGCGTAGTGACTGGAGCGATTGAATTTTTAAATGGAACGCCCTGTATAATATATCATTTTATGAATCGTTCCAAATTAACTTTGTTATTAAGTATCCTATGCCCAAATTCTATGGTTACGCAGATATCGGCACATTAATTATTGCATTACATGTTTTGATAAAACTAATAGTAACCATAAATATCTTACGCACGGAAATCAACAAATAAAAATCTCTCCACATGTGTTGTAGGGTTGCCTCGAAAATATAAAATAAACGGAGTGGTGAAGAAAGCCGTAGCCAGTGAGTCTATAGTGAATGTTCAAAGTGCAAACCATTCAAGATTTGACAGTATTTAAGTCTTTTACCAAATTTTCCAATTGAATCACGTAAATATGTTTGTGGTATCGGATTTATCTCTTCCAAAATACGATTTTGTGGAGTTTGTGAATCAACTGGTCTTTTTTGTAGACTTTATTTTCAAGGTATCCCCACAAGGAAAAATCTAATGTGGTCAAGTCTGGTGACCGGGGTGGTCATTTTATTGCTCCTCGACGTCCTATCCATGTTTGTGAAAACACTGTATCTAGATAGGTACGTACAGCTCGGGTGTAATTAGAACAAACACCATCTTGTTGATACCATATGTCATCAGAGGGTAACATTGGATCGTTAGGATTGGGAAATAAGGCTGCTATCGCTGGCACAATATTATTTCTTAACAAGTCCAGATATCTGTCACCATTTATATTACCTTCTACAAAAAAAAGACCGATTATGTTATTATTAGGCTAAGCCCCGCTAAGACATTCATTTTCTGCGGCCACTGCGTCCCCCATCCAACGCGGATCAACTCTAAACCAAATCCGGCAATTATGTCTATTCACTCCTCCGTTGGGGCAAGACGTTGCCTCATAAGAAAATACAATTTCTTTTTCCAAAATTAACATCAACGTTCCTTTTTTCTTCAACTATTTCACAGAACTGCAATCTGCGGTCTGGGTCATCTTCTGTAAGCTCTTGACTGTAGTGAATTTTATAAGGTTTCATTTTCTCTGACATCATAATTCTTACCTCGGACGTTTGAGCGATATTGTTGTCAAGTGCAACTGGTTTGAAGATGTTTGAAGATTTTCCTCAACTTGGAGTGGCACATTTAGTTTTGTTTCGTCATCTGTAGCAGTTTCCGGCCTGCCAGGCTTGGGGCAGTTACTAACATTTCCAGTCTCTCTATACCTTTTGACAGTTTGGAAAGCGGTTGATCTGTTAATGACGTGTTGAGGATTCAATTTATTAAATATGCGTGTAGCTTCTTCATACGTTCTTTCCTTGTCGGCAAAGCCTCGTTAAATTAGGATTTGTATGTGTTTTGTAACACTAAGATATGCCATTTAATAAAGTGATTGACGTTAACTGATGTTGACAGTTCATTAATATTTATTTACAAAGCATAGCCAGCTTTGTGAGAATAAGTACTCATTTTGTAATGGTCGATATCTGCCGAACCATAGAGTTTGTGCATAGGGTACCTCATAAAAGTTAATCTTTTTTCTTATCTTCTTCCGTTTGTGAGATACTCAGATGTTTCCATACTTCGAACTAACCCTGTATAACGTCAAATGTATTACATAATTTTATGAAAACTGAGGTCTGTCAGGATTTTCCTCGAATATTCATTTTATTAATTAATATTAATAATAATATTAATATCAATATTAATAATAATATTAATATTAATTAATATTAATTTCTAGGGATTATTTTATTTGGGCTTATTTTTGTAAATAACTATTTTTGATCCAGTGCTTCCAGGAGAGACTTTTTTGACGTTTCTCCGAAACTGAAAAAAAATGAGCTGCGTGTATTGTACCAAACGCAAATGCTAATTGGTGGATTTCATATACATATGTATATGAAATAATATCCGTTCAGTAACCGATATGGCCTACATTTCCATTCTGTAAACTGTGCAGAAAATGGATCATATATACATGTGGGTGTAGGAAAATTCAATACCCGATTTTCGAAAATTTAATTGATCACATAATTCAACCGGAATATCATTCTTACGCATGAATAATCTAATTATAACTTATGAAATCAAACAATTTTATTTTGTAAAATCTACATTGTAATTAAACATTAAGTGACGCGTTTCGCTAACACAGTGT
>CAJUYG010004328.1:0-17129 GCA_910591675.1 Galerucella calmariensis
AAACATCTTTTAAAAAAGTTTTCTCCTTTGTAAATTGATCATCACTAGAACAAATGATTCTGGCCCTATCGTATAAAGATTTTACTATCCCTTTTTTAACGCTTATAGAATGATTAGAGTCAAAATTCAAATATCTATTAGTGTGTGTTGGTTTGCGGTATACACTCGTTTCATACCCTGTAGATGTTTTATTAATAAGAACATCTAAAAATGGCAAAAAATCGTTATTTTCAATTTCAAATTTTATAGATTCCTCTCCTTCATTTATATTTTTTTTTAAATCATTAAGAGATATTAAATCGTGAGGCCATATTGCGAAGATGTCGTCTACATATCTCCACCAGACAATTGGTTTTAATATTTGATTATTTACTATTTCGGCTTCAAAATGTTCCATGTAAATATTCGACAAAATTGATGAGAGACAAGAGCCCATGGCAAGACCGAAATTCTGTTCATAAAAATCATTATTGAATTGAAAATATGTTTTTGTTATACATAATTTTAATAATTCTATTATTGCTGTTACGCTCAATTTGGTTCTTTCTGTAAGGGTCTGATCAATTTCTAATTTTGATTGGACAAGTTCTATTGTTTTTTGTACCGGTACATTCGTGAAGAGACTAACTACATCAAAACTGACCAAATAATGGTTTTTGTTGAAATTCAAATCTGATAGCTTTTCTATAAAATGATTGCTATTTCTGATGTATGAATTTGTCTGTCCCGCGAGGGGTTCAATAATTTTCAATATATGATTCGATAGTTTACTGCATGGGGAATTAATCGTGCTACAAATTGGTCTCAATGGTATGTTTTGTTTATGAATTTTTGGCAGACCATAAAAATGTGGTGGCTTACTGTATTTAGGTATTGACATTGTTCTTTCACGACTAGCAAATTCGTTCTTGAATTTGAAAAGTGTTTTATCTTATCTAACCTAACCCAATCTTTGTAGCTTAGTAGCTTCTTTATCAGTAACCGCAAAAGAAGTAGATTCGTGAGATTCCAAACTTTTTAACTTTCTATACAGTCACTTTTATCTTCTGGTAACTTTTGGTCATTGTCCTCTGAGACTTCTTCACGATATCCATCGTAATCTTGGTCTTGCTTGTGTATGCGACGTCGTATATCCATCTTGGTCATTGGTATCATCTGATTTTTATAAATTTTTTTATAAAGGAGCCGTCCCTTCGCTGCCACCACCTCAGCCTCCTGGGATACTCCTCCTGTGAATACTCCTAGTATTCTGACTGCAGCCTATTCAGCCAATCCGTTCCCTGTATTAGCTATTACAGGTTCTTTGCTGGTTGGATGTAGAAGTCTTCTGGAGTCATTTGGGGTCTACCATACAGCTTCTGCCTCCTGTGGTCCAGCGTCTCACAGTTGCATTGTATAATATATGCAGAGCTGTTTCCTTTTTGCATCTTCTGCATGTAAGGTCTCCGTTATACAGCCCTATTTTGTTCAGGTGCTCCTTTGTGGGAAAGTGTCCCGTAAGAAGGTCTGTTATGGTGCGTAGTTTGTTCCTGCTCATTGAGAGCAGTTCTTTCGCTTTCGCTTGAGCTTCTGGGAACGACCATAGCTGATTCGGGTCCGTTCATCAGGGTTGTCGATCCTGCTCTTGCGAGCTCTTCAGCTTTCATTGCCAGCGATTCCTTTGTGACCTGGGACCCATTCCAGTGTTACACTGTTCCGAGTCGCCAGTCTTCTAAGTTCTTCGCCGCATTCCCATACCAGCCGAGATGTTACCTTAGATCTCTGAAGTGCTTCAAGGGCAGCTTGACTGTCATTGTAGATCCTGATCTGCCTGTTGTTGTAGGCTCTCATGTTATTTGCCCTTGTACATGCAAGTATTGCATAGACCTATGCTTGAAATACCGAGGCGTATTTTCCAAGCGAGACGATTCCTCCATATTTGCTCGACTTGCTGTACATGCCCGGTCCGGTGCCGAGCTCATTTTTCGATCAGTCTGTCTACCTGATCAGTTCATTTGCTCTACTGAGTGGTGGTGCGTTCTCTACCTCAAGCTTCTTTCGATTTTTGATGACAATCTCGAAGTTCTTACGAAAGATATATCTGGTGGTCATGTGGTCTGTTGGCATTTTAAAGATTTCGTCATCCACATTCCTTATTTCTGTGTGTCCTCTCCCATGTGCCACGTCATCGTCTGATGCTGCCCTAGTTTGGTACATTATAGCGGAGGAAGGTAGCATTTCTCCAGCGCCGCTGTAGGAGTAGTCTTCATTGTCCCTTTAATGCCAATGCATGTAAGTCTTTGGACCCTTGCTTAATGATTGTCCTCTTAGTTTACGTTACTTTTTGGAGACTTGTCACCGATGTTATCGACCTTTTAGTCTTGCTTGTCTATTCGGTGGTTCAGAATACTGACTATTTTTTATAGAGGAAAACTATCCATCCTATTTAAATCTGCAGGTATCAATTGCTCTTATGTACTAGTTATAGCTCCATTTTTTCGTGCGTTCTTATTTTTATTTTTGAGAGGTTTGACCCTTCGTTATGAGTGATATGAATTGAATATCTTAAAATAATTCAGAACTTATCAGATTCAAAAAAATTATCAAAATTATCGATAATATAATAAGCAGCAATTGAGTGTGAGATTTTTATTGTAATATTAGTCAGTGGTGCAGTGTTTTGTGCAAGATGAGTATTAAATTAATTGCTGTTTTTTTTACTCTTTTATCCGTTGGTGTTAGCTGCATGGTTGATTTTATAGATTGTGGTGGGTAACTTTTCATGTTTAATAGTTAATATTAGGTTTAAAACATATTTAGGAAATTTACGCTCTACGCATGATTTTACTGTAATCTCTATTAGTAGTGTGTACTCAACCCGTCATCTGGGAATGAGAGAATTGATAATTTTTCTTTATTGAAAGACAGAGATTTTTGAACAAGCTTAATATAACGAATGAGCTTTGCGCAAAGTAACGTAGCAAATGTGTTCTCAGTTGGATGAATTACAAAACCCAAAATTATCAACCTTTTCTAATATCAAAATGTCATGCTATAAACCTTTTTCTTTCACGGGACCATCAACAATCTCATTTTCAACAACTCTTCAATGTCTTGGCACCCATAATGTTGAGTCTAGCCAGTTGGTTAAGGGATCGTTTGTAGATTCCAGGCTGTTCTAGACTCATAAGTTGTACAATTCAGAACTCTTCAGAACAGTAAAGAAATGTTAAGAAGGTATATCATGGTGCTCTATAGAACCAAACAAAATTTCAATGTCAAACATATTCTTCTCTTAATTGGATACATTTAGAAACGTGTCTAGACTTTCCAAAAAAATGTTTCTTCTTGCTCTGCAAACCAGATCTCCACAGCTTCTATTACCTCCTCATAGGACGAAAATTTACGACCTTTTAAATTTCTTTCAGCTGAGGGAAAAGGTGATAGTCGGACGGAGCCAAATCTGGTGAATAAGAGGGGTGTTCTATTAATTCAAACCGTAAATCACGAATTTTTTGCAGGGGCGTTGACCTGCAAAAACAAAACACCTTTGGATGGCTTTCCGCGTCTTTTCTCTTTAATGTTTTTCCGTAGAGTGGTCAGTAATGTCGAATAGTAATCTACGGTTATTGTTCTACATTTTTCCAAAAAATTAATCATGATTACTCCATGGCAATGCCAAAAAACGGAAGCAAGAACTTTTCCAGCAGATTTTTGGACACGAAACTTCTTAGGTCTTGGAGAGGACGAAGGACATTGATCACCAAGGGTATTAAGCATATCTTCGTAAATCTGCTTACCTCTTAACCCTTTTAAATACAGGTACTTGATGATGGCTCGATACTCCAATTTTTCGATTTCCACAATTTCGGTGAACATCTTTTTTCCTTTAATTTATTGCGTAACTCTGGTTTACTTTTTTAACGTCCCACTCCACACTGACTCTTCTAATGAGTTATTGTTCTTTGCTATGGTAACGTAATATTTTGTTTATGAATGGAACTGGTCTAGGCCAAAGATTACAGAATAAAAATGGTTAACTAGATATCAATACATCCTCGCGAAGATTAGCCAATAATTTTGACATTTCACACATTGTAGTTAGCAGGATCTCGTTCAGAAATACCATAAGATCATAGTGTAGAAATATATTTAATAGTATAATTCAGAGGGTCTTCTTTAAAGTTCTGTCAAAGCGATTTTATGACTTTAACTGTGTATAACGTTAGACAATTCTCCAAATGTTCTATTGGAGGTTTTTGGGCACCATCAGGTCGACGAATTACAATCATGGCTTCCAAAAGATCCGCCAAATAGATATTAGCCAATTAACATTGTGCCATTGAGGTTATTGGTCCTTCCTATTGGAGGTTATTGGGCACTATTAGGTAGAAGAATTACAAACATGGTTAGGAAGCCCAAAACAATCAACAATCACAAAAAAAGATGTTCCAAAAGAATGAGATTAATGATCCACTATAATTACTTTTCTCGTTACCTTGTTATGGAAGAATAATCTCTTGTATCAATAGAAAATGTTAGGTGCTGTTCGACTAAGACCTCGCATTGTTTTATCCTATTGTAATGATTATCTTAATTAACAATTAATGGTAAAAACGAGTGTTGTGAAAAGTCAAGCTAGACTAAAATGATAAAAAATATCACCGAATAGTAATTCGGTGAAAATATACACCGCTATCTCTGTATTTTTTCTGGCCAACAGTACGTGAAATAATTTCACGAAACTCTTAGCATTGAAAGCAAATGATTACATTTGTCACACTCATTTTAAAGAGTAAGAGGATCGTATAATAATATGAAGAATAGGTTCGCATTGAAGGGAGCTATTTATTTTATTTATTTATTTATTTTATAGATATTTCCCACTATTTATTTCCATAACAGCAAAAGTATCACTTTCCTTGAAATCTGCTAAAACCAAGCATAAAATGTAACCTAGTTAAAATAAACAAACCATCTCCATTTACACAACCTTAAATAATCTACCATGACATTCCAACTAAACATTTCAGACCAATTTGCTACACGAGCGCCATCACAATTTAACGCATTTCGAGGACATTTTTCATAATACAGAGTTTGTGCTCCTTATGTCTAGTTTCCATGTCTGCTTCTTTTGACATGTATAACGTTAACCTATAAATTTCGCAAGTAATGAAATTCTCGCATTCGACATAAATTGTCGACTGCCTTTGACCATTCTACAATGTGTCTATCAAAAATTTGCGAAGGCGACATTTGAGAATAAGAATATTCAGATTTTAATCGACAAAGAGGATTTCTCGCATGCGACAAAATATGTCACGGTTTGAGAATAGGGTCCCTGAGGTTTCTTTGACTTTATCTGTGTATACAGCATTTGCGCTATTAGATAAAGACAGCCTAAGCCTCCGACTTTCTATCTTTCTCTTAGATGCTGATGGATTCCGAGCTGGCTTGTAGTCTCTATATGTAGTATCTCTATGTAGGTTACACTGGAGGAATCAAAATGATCTGGTAGTAAAATTGACAAGCGAAAGGAGTACACTAGCAATGCCCAATTCGGCTTGTAAAATTTGTTCTTTGATTATTGCTTATTTCCTCTGTGTCATTAACCTTATCTTCACTAGACACTAAGTATGTTATCGCTGATCTTCACTGTCTGCTGAAAAGTCTATTAAATCAATTTTGAAAAACAAACAATTTCTTACAGATATTTGCAGACGTAGACGTTATCTGTTTATCTGACGTTTAATAAACAAAATTTTTCGAAAGCTTTGCAACAAAAAATAATAATATTTTTCTTTGTCTGGACAAAATGAATCATTGAGTTTGGGCAATTACAACGTTTTATCGAGACTGCTTCTCACGATGTGATAAACAAGACGATGTTTATTAATTGAAATTAATCCAGCAATGCATCAGAAATATCTTATTTTAAAATATATTTCAATAATTAATCAAGGGAATGATACACAACAAAAATTCATTTTGAATTTTATTATTAGCATTCCCTATAACCGCAGTCTGCCTGTCTGTCTCCCAGCTGTATCTCATGGACCGTTATAGTTAGATAGTTGATACCCTGTCACGGCTAATAGTCATTATCCCATCTCAGGACAGGTCAGTTTCTTGGATCGTGAAAAGAACAATATTTAATCAACAGATGGTCGATCAGTTATTGTATTTAATCTAAAAACAATATTTTATAATTATAGATAAAAAAATTATAAATTTACGCAAAAATATTTAGTTTACTAAACGTAGTTATCGTGGTTTGTTATTCAACAATAATAACAGTTATATCAGTTGTCAAAATCTTCTTTTTGGATGTTTTTTGTAATTTTTGTTCATGACTCAAAAGTTATTCACCCTATACAATAATTCACCTTAAGTTGGGATCATATGGAAAACTTTTTTAATATTGATTTTAGGAAAAAAAGTTATTCTTTATAAAAAGTTCTGCATTATCTAAAACCTAGAATACAGTCATCAAATGTCAAATTTTTCAGTCGTATACGAGGTTTGTCAAAAAAATATTAGTTTCACTCAAGAGTAAAGTAGCTTAAAATTTTACAATATCGAAAAAACTACGATTAAATATGTAATCACATTCATTTATGTTATAAGTTATAAAATTAACATCATATTAATGTTAGAAACAAACAAATTTAATTTTTACCGAGGTGGTTTACACTGAGGAAAGTATTGTACAAATTATAGAAACTACATTGAAAGTACAAAAAATACTCACTAGTAATACCACTACAGGTCAAATTATTTCCGGAAATTTTTTCGAGCTCATGAATATTTTGAAAATTAAAATTTTCTAAAAATATTCATGAGCGAGAAAAAATTTCCGGATTTAATTTGACCTCGTGTAGTATTTGGTAAGAAAATTCCACACCAAATGTGTTTCCAACAACATCAATTTTCGTCTTTATCAAGTTCTTGCAAAACAGGTTTTGTCAACTTGATTATTCAGTTACCATGGCAACTCAGTGAAACTCTAAACCAAGGCTGCTCAACCACAGGCCCGCGGGCCACTGTGTGGCCCGCAGATGCATTTTAAATGGCCCGCGGCCAGAGAAAATATCGACTTATTTCTGACACTTGAAGACTTTATAAAGAATCTTAATATTACCAATTTTGATTATTCTAAGTACGAATCGAAAATTAAATGCTTATTACATTCATTTGAAAATAGATGTCAAGACTTTGAGAGTAAAAAACAAATATTACAAATTTTTATAAACCCTTTAATAATTAATTTAACTGAAATAATTAGTTATCCTGGCAATATTCAGTTGGAACTAACCGAACTGCAAAATCATTGTGCCTTAAAAAACCTTTTTATGGAAAAAATATCTTCGAAAGCACAAAATTTATCAGAAGAGTTTGCAGATTTCTGGAAATTGGTGCCAAAAGAAGACTTTCCTGCAATAACGGACATGGCATTGCAGTTCCTATCCAGTTTCGGATCAAATGTGTGTGAAAAGGTTTTCTCGGATCTTAATTATATTAAAAATAAATACCGCACTTCACTTACGGAGCAACATATATTTCTGACCTTTTGTTATTGTCAACATATAATTTAAAACCCAATATAAAAAAATAAGTACAAGTTTTTTTTTTATTTAGTTTGCAATTGATGCTCTTTGTTTTATATTTCAATAAACACCAAATTTTGTAATACTCATTACACAAGTTTTATTAAACGTAGGAATTTTTGGCGGATCATTGACGACTTAATTTCATATAAGTTAAAAAATCGTTAATGGCCCGCCAAAAATTTCTTACCCGTCGGTTTGGCCCTACAGTTCAAAAGCTTGAGCAGCCTTGCTCTAAACCATGGAGACTATGTCTCCATGCTCTAAACTAGAAATTATTTCTGTCAAAAATTTGTCAAAACAGCACGACGTAGAAAAATGTCTCGCTTCGGTCATGAAAGTAAAGAAAATATTCGCCAGAATATTAAGCAGTTGACACCAGCGAATAGTAGGAAATCGAAGGCAAGTGTATGGAAGCAGTTTAGAAACTTTTGCACAGAAAAAGCGTATGATTTCGACAGAAATACACGTTCTGATTGGTTAAAAATCACAAGTGTGGAATTTTCTGAAAAATACAAGTATCATTAGAAAATACTCCTGAAAATACAGAAAATTTTAGAACATTTCTTAATCGCATATTTTTTTATGAAAATAGAAATATAGGTTTTTTTTAAAAAATACTTGGACAATACCTGAAAAATACAGAAAATAGTGAACAGATTTTTTATCAGTGGTTTGCCCCTCGATTTTTACATAAATATACTAATGCTTCAACATTTCCAACAGTTTTCGATATTGTCAAATTTGAAGGTACTTTTACTCTTGGGTAAAACTCATTTTTTTATAAACCGCGTATATGACTGGAAAATTTGGTATTTGATGACTTATTATAGGTTTTAGATAATGCAGAACTTTTTACGAAGAAAAACTTTGTTTCCTAAAATCATTAATAAGAAAGTTTTCCATATGATTCCAACTTAGGGGGACATATTGTATATAAAGTAGAAAATTAAAATAAAAAAACCCTGTTTCCCTGACGCACGGTATAATGATGATTATCTAAAAGTTAGGAATTCTGCTTTGTTCTATAGCGATTATTATATAATTAGAAATAGGTACACTTCACCTGAGAGATTAGTACTGATAGAAATAAAATCAATTTTACGAATTGCAACAGTACTCACAGGTCATGTTTATGAAGTGGTTTTTGTTAATCAGTAAAAAATATCGACTAAGTATTTTTGTAAATATTGCGTCTTTAGATTTATAATCGAAAAATGTATTCTTCTTTTTGAGTCTGCTTTGTCCAAGGTCAGCTTCTAGCTGAGCAATTTCTGAGAAACAATAAAAAACATTATTCGTTTATATTTTATTAAAAAATTTCACAAACTATGATGAAAAATGTAAATTTTAAGCTTAATTTCATGGATTATCAGTAGTTATACTACAGAGTTCGGCAAAAGTCCGGGACCGGACAAATATCGAAGAAAATATGAATTTTGTGAAAAATCTTTTTATACCACAAATTTAACTTCAACTTAAACAAAAATTTAAAAATATTTTGAAATATACAGGGTGTTCCAATAAAGTGTGGCGTATCAAAGTTATATTTTTCAAATGGAACACCCTATATGTTTTCGTAATTTTCAATTCTCCTTGAAGTGCTGATTTACATCTCCCTACTATAACTTGTATGCATTCTCGTAACTCTGGAATTTAAAATCAATCTAGCGTAAAAAGTAAAGATAACATTTTGGTTTGAGTTGTTATCAAATATTTTAATCTTAAAACACAAAAATATTTTTAAATGTGATCAAATATAATCCTACTTTGGACAATCGATTTGTTTAATTTTACTTTATTTATCAACAATTATCTATTTTCCACATCAGATTAATCATATTTACTTTTGGCAGTTTTGCTTAAATCAAATTTTACTCAGGTTTCTTAAAGTAAGTATATTTGGTAGTGATACGAGTATAACCATCGCTGAATTAAGCGATATTCTATTTAATTTTATTCTTCCGTATGTTATGTCACTGAATAATGTTCTCTTGTCAAAGCAAAATGCGTCTTTTTCCCTCAGTTCTTCAAGTGGAATGCGATATATCTTTGATAAATACTTTTTTCCACTAGATACTATCTGTGAAGTTGACAATTATTACTTCTTCTAGCCAACTGAGAAGTTGAATTTCTCTATTAGTGGTTAATAATTTTCTATTATCAACCTAGGACAATAATGGACAAATTCAGGGATAGTAGTTCAACAAAAACTTGTGCAACATAATTTTGTATACCCAGGAGATTGTCTTTAACATATTTGCTGCTTGAAATTATCTATCAAGATAAAATTATTTGAATAAAAATGCCATTAGTTTGAAATTCGCGCTCAACCAAAAATGACTGATGACATAACGAGTACGTTCATAATATATCGAAAACTGACAGCGTACTTGTCAGTCAGACGACGGAGTCTCGTGGCGAGTTTGTGAATTATTTCTAATCTTTGTCTTAAATTTGGCCAGTAGTGGAAAAAAATATACGCCATGGTGTTGAAGACATTTATAAACCTCGCACCTTATTCCGCGAGGGGCTTTGTGGTGGCTTAATAATAGTCTCTTCACCACCTTGGTGTATAATATACTATTATACTTTTAATATTTTTTGTATTGTATGCTCACGATTTCTTATTTTGTTTTTCAGGACATGCGCTCGAAACCCTAGAGGTCAAATTGAGCGGCTGCACATCTGATCCTTGTGAAATTCATAACTATGAAGAGCAAGAAATTCAGATAACAATAGAGAGTGACGGTATATATAACTGATTTTTGTCAAGAAAAGGGATAGATTGTGTCAATTCTTTAAACAATAGTACATTGTTTACCCAGTAGAAAAAGCCTAAGATTCCTGCACGACTGTGGAGTTTGAGCTTCTCCTTAGCAACACAGATTTTAGGAATGTGGCTTTTCCTACGAGATCAACATACTATTTTCCCGCAAATCGCTTAAAATTCGACAGATATTAACTAATTTTGAGAAAATCGCCAGAAATTTTATTCACAAATAAATGGTGCTTTGGAATTCGGCTACTTTTGAAACTTATTGGGCGGAGTAGAATTCAATGAGACCTCTGGCGGAAAAAATTGTAACTGTCGCAACGAGTAAAATAAGTCGTTTTGCATTGTTTTTGTATTATATTCAAGTCAACGTAATTACCGTAAATTCGTACTTTATTTGTTCAATTTTGGGTCAGTGACAAGTTTAAAACTGTGTTTTTCTATTTAACTCAACTCTCATCAATTCTGAGGTAATATTCTTATATAATCAGAGATATTATGGAAGAGGTTATGTTATTCTATTTTTTGTTTTCATTGCAGATCAAAGAGAAAATAAGTCGGTATTAAAGATTAAAAATATTACTCAATACAAACCTACCCTCCCTGCAACTTTTGTAAATATAATTATATCAAAAATAGAATAAAAACACTAAATCGGACCTAAAACTAAACAGTAATTGAACGCTTGTTGTACTTTTCACTCAATACAAACCTACCTTCCCTGCAACTTTTGTCGATTTAATTATATCAAAAATAAAATAAAAACACGAAATCAGACCTAAAACTAAACAGTTAATTGAACGCTTGTTGTACTTTTTACAAATATCAACCATACCTATTACTCCAAAAATAAAAATATAAGGAGTCAAAATTTAGTTTAACAACACAAAATACTAAAGCGCAATCAAAGAAAAAGCGAAAATTTTACAAAACACACACTGAAAATAACTAAAACAGCAAAAAAAAACTACTTAAATATCAAAGGGCTTATACGGCAGCTGATTTGTTTTACTCGTTGATAAGATGACGTTGACATTTCAGAGCGCCATCTATCGAATTCTCCTTTTCACAAGGTTGAATTGTCAAACTTGACGCATATTTATTTATTTATAATATCCTACGGGAGATACCCAATTTACAGGATAAGGTTAGTAGTAGATAAATAACATACGATAATTTACAACAAAAAAAAAACTATCACAATATATAAGAAAACATTACAATAATTATGTATGCTCAAACTACACATATATCATAAATTGAACTAGCACCAATTGGAATCAAAATATAGAATAAAAGAGAAAAAAAAAGTTATTAAAAGCTGTTTCGCATCTAAGATAGATTTGGGTTTCTAAACAATAACATCTAATTGACGATTGGCTGCAGTTTAAAATGTCAACAGATTTTTCTATATTAGAATAATTTTCAATTAGAAACTGTAAAGGTAAAGATTTGTATATATTAGTTCGTTAAGTTCGTTAAAAAAACAGTTGATTATTTCGGGAATTAAACCTAGGAACATGATAATCTAACATGGCAACTAGATCATTACAGTCTAATTTCTGGTGTATAATTTTATATAAAAATAATACAAAGTACATTGACCGCCTTCTCAGCAGACTGTGTGCACCAAATCGATCATAAAAGTACTGCTGCGATATATTCCACGCCGGATACAAACCATCCAGAATGAAATATGCTGACTTAAAGAAGCGCCTCTGGATACGTTCGATTGCAGAAATGTGTATATTATAAATAGGATTCCATATAACACTGGCATATTCCAGTTTGGTCCGTATAAATGCAGAAAACAGTAAATTCATTGTAGTAAAAGATTTAAATAGGCTCATGTTTCTAATTACGGATCCGAGAATGCGATAAGCGCTTGCAGTGATTTTATCAATATGCGCAGTGAAAGTTAGCTTAGGATCGTAATAAACACCAAGATCTTTAATTAGGTCAGGTCGTACCAATACCGAGTTATCTAGATTATATTGAAACACAATGCCTAGCTCCTTCCTGCAAAAAGACGTGACACTGCACTTCCTCACATTTGGGTACAACTCATTTTCTATACACCAGTCATTTAGTAGTTCGACATTATTTTGGAGTTTAATGCAATCATGGATATAATCGATTCTGTGAATTAACTTGAGATCGTCAGCATACAACAAAGCTTTCACATCAATTTGAGACAGAATGTCATTAACATATAAAATAAAAAGAAGTGGCCCCAAGACAGAACCCTGAGGTACTCCAGAGGTTTGATAAAAAACCGTTGAATTATAACCAAAACATTTTACAAATTGCGGTCGATCCGATATATATGATTTAAGGAGATTTATTAGTGTTGGATGAAATCCTAGTGTGTCCAGTTTAACTAGTAAAATATTGTGATTGATTCTATCAAACGCCTTGGAGAAGTCAGTGTAGACTACATCTACCTGACTTCTTTCATCTAACGTCTCTGCAATGAATTGCGTTTTGCAGAATAAATTAGTGATAGTTGACCTACCCGACATAAAACCATGTTGGTTTGGTAAGGTAATATGTTTAACCTTATTGGAGAGATATTCATGCATTGCTATTTCGAACACCTTAGAAAAGTTATTCAGAATAGTTATTGGCCTATAGTTGGTTATATCATTCTTATTATCTTTTTTGAAAATAGGACATATATATAAGGCCTTCCATTTATGTGGAAAATTAGAACTTCTCGAAATCAAGTTGAAAATTATTGTTAATGGCTGAGCCAAAGCTTGGCGGCAGTCTTTAATCAGGTAGGCAGGTATACCGTCTATTCCAGCAGTGGTTTTTGGTTTCAATTTTTTTAAGGCAGCCAAAACTTCTTTCTCTGAGACACTAGTAATATTTATAACATCATAATTTATAACATCGATTGCTGGTGTTCTGGAAAGTAAAATGATGAGTGACGATGAATTTTCCATTTCTGAGCTTCAGAGTTGGTTGAGGCAATAAATACTGCTTCATTAAAATTATTAATGCCAAAGAAATATGCATATATACAACTGTAAGGATTTGTCTAGTGATTTGCGGAAAAAATACTTTTTCTACGAGCGTGCGAAAAGTACCTATAGTTCAAAAAGCTCTACTTTCTTCTTTTCTATCGTTATTTATATAATTCATCCAAAAATATAGATGTGACCAAGTTTTATTTCAATATATTGGTATTTCGCTTAATTGATTGTCAAAAATTAACTTTAAATATTGAAGCAGCCTGATTATTAATGTCATTGTATTTGTAGCTCACTTCCCTCCATTCACAAGTATAACCGCATATGCTGAAGTCATTCAGATGGGAATTTCTTGGGAGGTACCGATATCACCAGAAGATGTATGCAAATCATGGTCATGTCCTCTCGAGAAAAAGCCAGAAGTCACGTTTATAGGAAACATTACCTATTCTGGAATATTTTTACAAGTAAGTCAAATTTAAAATTTTCGTAGATATCGAATATTCTAATAACATCCATTACATCATTTCCGACTGGTTAAGATTTGTACAAAAAACTCTTAATTACGACCCATTCATATGTTATTTTTTTTTTCAGAGACCTGGTAAACTAAAAATAATGGCCTTCGCTGAAGATCCTGATCTAGATCCACTATTTTGTGTTAAAATTGACATACTCGTTGTTGCTTAATAGTTTATATTTTTAAATTTAACTAGTTGTGGTTAAATTTCCCAATAAATTAACTTTATATATAACTTAGTTATTAATTAATATTTAGCGATATTTAAGTTTGGTTATGAATTTTTATTTATAATATAGACTAATAAAATATAGAAATATTATTTGCTCTTATTTTTATTTTTCAATTATGTCTATGCCGACAAGAACGCATGTACTATCCTTTATAAGTTTTCTAACAACGTAAATTTTTATCAGCCCCCGTAAGGTAGTAGTAATTAGGGCGATCCCTGTATATACGATAAACTCGTTATACATATAAAAGAACATTGCTGTGATGTATTAATCTATGTTGTACGTCCATAAAGAATTGTTTATTTCGCTAATAAATCTTGAATTTCATTAAGCGATTTTCCTTTTGTTTTTGGTATGAATAAATAAAAAACCACAAAATTCAACAAACCCGTTACACCGTAAATAAACAAAGTGAAATGCTCACCCAAAACTTCTGATAGCAATGGATATGTAAATTTAATGATGAACATTAACAAGCATTCAGTTAGCAAACTTACCGCCACGCCAATAGATCTTAAGTTATTAGGAAATAGCTCTCCGCATATTGCTACCGGTATAGGACCATATCCAAGACTATACCCTGCCACGAAAACCAATGCTGACACAGCAGGTAACCATCGAGTTTGTTCCATTAAAGCAGAGTTAATTTGTTTCAAGTACAGACAGACACTCAAAACAAAAATGGAAAAAGAAGCGATTAAACATGAAACAAGCAATAAATATTTTCTATCGAACTTTCTTATTAAATAAGTTGCTAAAGTTATCACTAAAACTTGTTCGCATCCAATCAAAATTCCAATTGTATCCACCGTTAAATTAGAACCAGCATCCTTGAATATAATCCCTAGAAACGTCAGTATTACAGTTAGACCAGAAATTTGTCGCCCTAAACATAAAAATACAGATATAAATAAAGCTTTTTTTGTTTTAAACAAATCGAAAATAGTGTTTTTTTGTGTATCGTTCTCCTTTACATTGGATAATATTGCCAAATATTCCAGTTCAATGTCCCGATGGCTACTACAGTCTCTTAAATATTCCAAAGACCTTAAAGCTTCATCTTTTCTACCTTTTGAGCACAAATATACAGGCGATTCAACAATAAATAACGATGCCAAGAGAAGATGAGCTAAAGCCGGTAGAGCACCAATTATAGTGAATATTTTAACACTTGTGATGGAGCCAAAAACGAACGAAGCTAACGCGCCCGCAGCTATCGCAAACCCAAGCATGCTACCTAATCTTTCTCTATTATTTTTGTCTGAAATTTCTATGCTATAAATAGGAACGTTTACGTAGATTCCGGCAAATGAAAATCCCCAAAATAACAGAAGAATGTAGTAAACGTTAATGTTGTTCGCGAATGCTATTGCAATGAAGGAAAAAGTATTAATAAAAGCTGAGCACATCATGGTTTTCTTTCTACCAATTAAATCGGAAAGTTTTGCCATAACTAAAAATCCTAATGAGCCGGTGAGATATGGAGCAGCTGCTATCATGGATACTTCTATTGTTGAAATTGGTCTTCCTAACGGGTTGATGTTTGAATCGCTGGATAAAAGCTTTGGTAGTACCGGTGCTGCCCAATTCGAACAAAAACCATTAGCAAACATTAGAATATTCGCTGCAACAAAAAATAGACATTTGCTATAATCATAATCCAAGGAATCAGTCTTATGTTACACCTTATTTATCATATTTGACGACAAATTTATGGCGGAAAGCAAATATTAATGATTGGAGGTTTATTTTTAATTGATTGTTGTGGTACTCAGCTGCAATTGAGAGTTATATTCCCACAATATTTATAGCTTTACAGCTGTTGCTGAAACAAAAATTGTAGATGATGATGGCCTTATTGCTGGAGGGCGTGGATTATAATGTAATTGATATACAACATTTTCCCAGTATCAACTGTAGGAACTGCTATTTTTGTTTGCATTGAATTCACTGACCCCAACATCAACTTTCATTGTAATTTTTGTTCTATTTTAATAATAATATATATTTCAGAAAATGCTAGCATTTACAGAAAAAATTATAATTGTTAACAGAGAATGAAATGACGTAACAACTTTAACATTTAAGGGAAAGTTAGTTTAAATTTGCATGTAAATAATCATTAATGCAATACGGCTCAATGTCAACAAGAAGTTTTTTAACTTCCTTCTTAAATTTATTGCTGGATATTAAGGTTTTTTAATTCGTAATGGTAAGTTATTGTAAAATTTAATTGCCGTATATATTGGAGATTTTTCAGTAATGGTTAATCGGTGATGTGGATAAATAAAATTATTTCTCCTGGTGTTATAGCTGTTTGTCACACAGCATGCCTCAAATATTTCTTTATTTTTCAAAAGGTACATTAAACATTCAAATATGTATAATCCATACAATGTGAGAATTCCATTTGCTTTAAATATGGATCTGCAAGAATCCTTAAAATTCATGCAATTTATTATGCGAACTGCCCTTTTTTGTACTACAAATAGCTAGTAGCTATAACTACCCCAGAAAATAATGCCGTATCTTAAAGTGGATTCAAAATTGGCAAAATAAAGGATCTTTGATGTTTCTTTATTTAAATATTTGGTAACAACCCGTAACCCATAAGTAATACTGCTCAGTTTCTTCGATGTCTCATCAATGTGATGTGACCAATTTAAACGTTCATCAACAAATACCCCTAAGAATTTTGTATATTTCGATACCTTAAAATTAACTTTATCCTCCAATTCCACAACCTCAGGTCCATATTCTATTAGTATAGTGTTGAAGAGTATAACGTTGGTTTTTGATTCATTTAAAATCAGTTTATTTTTTGTGAACCATTCCTTTGTCTTTTTAAATAAATTGTCACATTTTTTTATTACTTCTGGATATGTTTCTCCTCCTTCCAAAAGGTTAGTATCATCAGCATATACTGTCATAAATTGATTATTATTAAAATTCATTTCACATAAGTCATTTATGTAAATCACAAAGAGCAAAGGGCCAATAATGCTCCCTTGTGGTATTCCAATATTTGTGGTAGTT
>CAJUYG010004329.1:0-17127 GCA_910591675.1 Galerucella calmariensis
CAAAATCATGCAATAATAGTACAGCCAATTTGTCAATTGTTAAAAAAGCGGTTATATGGAATTGGGGAAAAGATCAACAAAACGCTTTTCAAAAAATTAAAGATTTACTTACTGCGCGGCCTTTATTAGGCATTTACGATGGTAATTTAGAAACTGAATTGCATACAGATGCAAGTAGTAAGGGACTTGCGGCTGTTTTATTGCAAAAACAGAATGATACCCTAAAACCTGTAATGTATTACAGTAGGGCTACGACTACGGAAGAAAGAGTGTACCATTCATATGAGCTCGAGACACTGGCAGTTGTGGAAGCTATAAAACGATTTCGAGTGTATTTGACTGGTATACATTTTAAAGTTGTTACTGACGGTAGTGCAGTGCGGTTAACTTCCGGAAAAAAAGATTTATTACCTCGAGTAGCTCGATGGTGGCTCTCAATACAGGATTTTGATTTTGAAATTGAGCACAGACCCGGAAGCAAAATGACTCATGTAGATGCCCTTAGTAGAAATGTAGGGATACCTGATAATAATTATAATATACTTAAAATCAATATTGATGATTGGATATGTTGTATACAATTGCAAGATGACGAAATATTATCAATAAAAAAACGGTTAAATCAAGAAATACCCGATAAAGAATTACAAAATATTCATTATGAAAAAAATGAAAGACTTTATAGAAAAACTGTGGATGGGCAACTTAAACTTGTTATTCCTAAATATGCTAGATTTAATTTATTGCGTAGATTTCATGACGATTTGGGTCACATTGGTTTTAAAAAGTGTGAACAATTAATTAAAAATACATTTTGGTTTAAAGATATGACAAGATTTATTAAAAAATATATTTATTCATGTTTAGATTGTGCATTTAAAAAAGGACAATATGGCAAGAAGGAAGGTTATCTATTTCCTATAGATAAACCAGCAGAGCCTTTGCATACATGGCATATTGATCATTTAGGCCCATTTTGCAAGAGCTCTGGATTTTCGTATATTTTTGTTATCGTTGACTCTTTTACAAAATACATTTTTGCACGACCTACTGAAACTACTAATTCTGAAGAGGTTATTTATAGTTTAAGAGATTTTTTTAGCATGTTTGGTGTACCAAAACGTATTATTTCAGATCAAGGAAAAGCATTTAAATAAAAAAATTTCGCGAGTTTTTGTATAGAATTTAAAATAAATCATATTCTAAACACAGTAGCGTCACCAAGATCAAATGGACAGGTAGAAAGATATAATAGAACTTTATTAGAAGCCATTAATACTAGTATTGATGACGAGTGTGATTGGTGCGAAAAATTACCCCAGGTAATCTTAGGAATTAATAATACTGTTAACTATAGCACTAACCTAAGTCCCTATAGATTAATGTTTGGTTATGATCAAGATTTATTTGGTGATCTTAGAGAGGATACTAGGGAAAATATAAATCGAGAAGTAGACAAGAATATTGCAACAAATTCTATGAACAAACAAAGAGAAAGAATGAAACGATATTTTGATGCGAGAAGAAAAGATAGCACAAAGTATAAGATTAATGATTTAGTTTTATGGTCTGGCGCAAGCGCAGAGACTAAAGATACAAATAGGAAAACTGGTATTCGGTTTGGCGGGCCTTAGTTAAACTGTTAGGGAACGATAGATACGAAATTATAGCATTAAAAGGTTACAAAAAATACAAAGCTTCAGTGTCTGCTGATCAATTAAGGTCAATGATTGGAGGTATACATACTGATGACTCAGACTGATGTAAATAGTACTGACGAACTCATCGATTTACTTGAAGGTTGAAAAAAATAAAGAGGCCTGTTAGAAGGCAATGATAAAAATAAAGAGGCCTATTAGAAGGCTATAATAAAAATAAAGAGGCCTGTTAGAAGGCAATGATAAAAATAAAGAGGCCTATTAGAAGGCTATAATAAAAATAAAGAGGCCTGTTAGAAGGCAATAATAAAAATAAAGAGGCCTGTTAGAAGGCAATAATAACATAAGGTAGCTTTTCAAACTACGTTTAACAACATTATTTATATCATTACATTGTTATTATAAATAGTACTTCTGTTTTTTTTTTATTTTTATTTCAGAAAGGACGTTGTTAAAAGAAACAAAACTCGAGAGAATCTAGACCTGGAAAAATCTCCGAGAAAATTCAGCGAGGACGCTGTGTGAGTCAGGATGGCCGAGTGTTACAATCAGTCCGGCCCATATACTTCACTCATTAGTTTGTAATATTATACTATTGCTGTCTTCAATATTTTACTAAAATATTAGGTACTCTGTTTAAGTATAAAAGTCGACTATTAATTATTTTGTTTATTATTTGTAAGTCTGAAATAAATATCATGCATCGGCACAGCCGGATGAGTGACGTAATTTTAAAATAGCTGACTTAGAAAATATAATTTGTTGGGAAGAGAGATTTGGATGTTTTAAAAATGTAAAAGACACTTCTTGTAAAACTGTAAAAGAATAAAGATCTATTTTAATAAAATACTTTTCTTACTTCGCAAGACTTCGTAATATACTACTATGAGGGAGAGCATACCAGTAGAAGAAAAGCTTCTTATAACTTTAAGGTAAGATAATTAATTTTCTAATTACCAAATTGATATTTTCTAGACAATACATATATTATTATGTTTTTATAATGGTATAAGAATATCCTGTTTGGTTATAGGCATACGAGTTCTTAGAAATTTATTATTTTGCCATCAACGTATCGATCGAAGCCAGTCGCCAAGTAGAATTATTAGAAGGTATATGAGGGGATTTGATGATAATAGCCAAATTCTGTTGCAAATGTTATCTCCTAACTATGGCTATGCCTAATACAAAATAATAAGTATCTACTGGTACATAGTGTTTAAATATCAAATAAAACCACCTTACAAGATATTTATTATTAGAAAAAAACAAATAACATAATATGAAAAATATTAAAATTCAATCGTGCCATCAAAATAAAGAAAATTCGGTGTCGTCTTGCGAATACAAACTACTAATAGGCGGAATCAAAGGGGCAGCTGGTTTGCTATTTTGCTGCTGAATCCCAGAAGGTCCAGGTTGAGGTTCTTGTTGGTGACCAGACTCACTTTGGCCAAAATATGACTGCACTCCTGTCGATACATTTAAATATTGGTATTGTCTTTCTGTTTGGGGACCGGGAGCTTGATTTATATTTTGGCTGAAATGTTGTTGTGGCTGATTATGGGGGGCTGGAGGCTGTATTATTATAAATTTATTTATGCTTTGCATAATGTCTATCCTTGCAGCAATTTTAAAATGCGGAGGAATTGATTTCACAAGTGGCAGTAGAGATAATAAAAATATCATCGTCTTCATACGAATCAAATTTTCCTGTTTGCGATTTTTGCTTCTGTCGACTTGTGTGTTCTTCAATTGCCTCCAAAAGCTTTTTTTCCACCAAATTTCCCTTTTTTCTCTTCGCCACATGAAAGTCAGGCTCATCGATAACAACTGGCGCCGAATCAGTTTCTTGGTTTGGGGAGGCGGGATCCACATTATCCAAAGATGTCTCTGTAGGCCGGCGATGAATCACATCCCTCAAAAACGCCAACTGGTTGGCGTACATATATACATTCTTACCCTTTCGAGCTTGTCCAGACTTTCCCTTCTGTTCTTTTAAATCTCGAGAGTACCTATCTCTTATATGCTTCCACTTCTTTTGAAGATTGCTACCTAAAGATACGTAAATAATTTTAAAGCTACGCATGTAAGCTAAAAGTGGCGCTTACAGAATTTAAATGTGTTTTCCGAAATAGTTTGCCTGGTAGTTTTTATTGGAACACTCTGTATTTCATATATTTTTTTAATTTTTAATATCGTGAATAAAACTGTATGAAATCGTTAAAACAAACAAAAACCTTGTATTTTTTTATTCCAGATACCTAGCAACTGGTTGTTCATTTGTTGATTTGCACTATGCTTTTAGAGTTGGAAAATCAACAGCAAGTTTGATTGTTCAGGAAGTTTGTAGTGCAATATGGACACACGGTAGACATATTGCTTTTTCGCCATTAACTACTGAAAAATGGCTCGAAATATCTGAAGGATTTGAGAAAAATGCAGATTTTCCACATTGTATAGGAGCGATCGATGGAAAACATATTAGATTGGTAAAACCTGCGAATAGTGGCTCTATGTTCTACAACTATAAACAATATTTTTCAATGGTACTTTTTGCAATGTGTGATAGCAATTATTTATTTACATTTGTCGATATTGGCTCATACGGAAAATCTAGTGACTCTGGGATTTTTAAAAATTCCACACTATATGAAAAAATGGTAAATGGTACACTGAGCATACCCACAGCAACGCCCATCGAAGGAGATTTGATAGACTATCCATTTGTAATCCTAGGAGATGAAGCCTTTCCCCTATCTGAAAATTTGCTTAGACCGTATGGTGGATCAAATTTATCTTTTGAAAAAAGAATTTCCAATTACAGATGGTCAAGGGCTCGAAGATATGTTGAATGCACATTTGGTTTATTGGCTAATAAATGGAGAATTTTCCACAGACCGCTTAACTTAAATGTTGATTTTGCCCAAGATATAATAAAAGCCTGCTGCGTACTCCATAACTTGGTCAGATTAAGAGATGGACATCATGAAGATAATAGTACATCGGCAAACAACTTCAAAAATTTAGGCGCTGATTCGTTAAGCAGAGGAAATCCAAGAGCACTAAACTGTACCAACTATTTTGTTAATATTAATCCGTTAGAGTGGCAAAATGCAAAAATATAAAATATATCAAATCATATACTCAAATGCTAATATGATTTTGTTTTATATTAATTAATAAATTTTGAATTTACATAATTACCTATATTTTTTTTCCTCCTTAGTAGCATTCTCGTCAACAAATGTCTCGGTTACCTCTTCCCAAGAACGTTTTTTTATTATTTTGTTGGAATACTCATCCGAACGCATATCCCAAATCGCAGGTCTTTTATGAATCTCATCAATCAATTTTTCGATGTCCGAATTTTCCAAATTTTTCATGGTTTCAATTTAAATCTGCTGAAGTGGCAACACTGAGACTCTCAAAAACTAATAAACGCAACGAAAACGCTCTACGTCTGTTTCATACCATTGGCGAACTTGTACTGATGTGCCGACTACAGTCGTAAAAACGCTTTCGTCGCATGATACACGACAGGGTACGCTCGGCGGCCGTCTCGGCTGCCGAGTCGACAAGGTACCGTCTGGTTTAAACAATAGGAGTGTCATTACGGAGCTGCCGACTCGGCACAAAACGCTTCGTCTGTTTTAGCTCTAATATATTAGATCTGAGATTTAGTAAAGGAGTTAGCCTGCTAGAGGGTGTGCTGTGGTTTTTATTAACTTCTTGACATATCGGCATCTGCCCTAGAGCTGTACCTGTCATTATTGACTTCTCAGGCACGTTCAGTTGGTACCAATTACAGTTACTGACTCTATACACCGTGTCAAGTGAGGAACAGAGCAGCAACCATTTTTTAAATAAAATTTCACCTTCAGAAATCGGAAGTTAAGCTAGCGAGGCAAGTATTAATTTTGGCATTAAACTTTTCATAATTTTTTCTGGAGCAGCAAATTAGCCATAAGTTGACTTGCAATCATCCAATGTATTATACTTTTATTGATTATCTTCACGCGAACTTAACGGAAAGTAGAACGGTTGTCGATTTTTCACGATTGTTGTTTGGGCAACTAATTAGCTACTAAAAAGCAACAAATTTTGGCGTTATTTTTTTTCGATTTTCACCGATTTTACATTGCCAGTTTTACGGACCTAAGCAAATAGAAGGAGCTGGCAAGGTCGTTTTAAAATTACTTTTTCTATGCAACTTGAGTAGGACCTTGTGGAGCATATAAAATTACTTGAACCAAGTATGTTTGGTCTATCCTGCGACGACGTCAGTTTCTAACCAATTAGCAGAACGCAACAGAATACCGCATCGATTTAACAAAATCACCAAGATGGCTGGATGGGATTGTTTACGTGGTTTCAGAAAGGGGAATAACGATATATCTTCACGCAAACTCGAAGCAATATCAGCTGCCAGGGCGCAGTCTTTCAATAAACCACAAGAAAAATTTTCCAAGTGTTGCAAAAAACAATCGAAAAACATAATATCAGTCCAACTCGTATATGGGATGTAGACGAATCTGCTTTATCCATCGTTCAAAACCAGAAAGGATAAACATATAACAATGGTTGCTTGTATGAGCTACGCTCTGTTCATTCCACCTGCACTAATATTCCCGAGGAAAAATGTGACTTCTGTTTGACTAATATCGTCCACCCAAATGTGTTGGTACAGATGATTTCTGTTTTTTTTTTTAACTTTTGATACCATTTGTTGTTTCATTGATAATCATATATATTGGAAACTCCTAATCAGAGATTTAAAGTAATACCCTTAAAAGAAATGACATTCAAAAAAAAACAGTGAGAGATTAGGGCACTCTCCTCTATTATCATCATCAATATAGGGATGAGAAATACTGCAAAAATAATCTTATGTATTGTTTTTCTATTACAGAAGCTACATTATTTAATAAAGGCTCTGATGAAATCGGATAGTGATGAAAACTCCAACTAACCTTTTGGGTTCGGTGGCTCAGATGCAGATCCCCATGTAGCAGACAAATGAAAAAAAACGCCGTTCAGTTAAATATCCTTCTTAAGTGGAATAAGCAATTAAAAAACGGAGATGTCACACAGAGGAGTGGCATAAAAATCAAGCGAAACGTATTAGAAATAGAGTACTTGTTTACGAATCTACTCGGATGATAATAAAATGTGATGGAACAGAATAAAGTAATGCGTGCTGAGTAGAATATGGTGCCACCCTGTGATAATAAATGCCGCTCAACCTGCTCTACAAAGTTTTCACCAAAAGAGAGACGAACATTTTCCGAAGAGTATTGGGAAAGCAAGTTAACAACGAAGATTCAAGAGTAAACTGAAAGTGCGGATAACCATAAATCAACTTTCAAATTTTAAGTTGATGCCAAGAGCAATGATAATACCGCCCTAAATAACTAATTGGAGGAAACGCTTAAGATTCTGTTGGCAGTATTAGAGATGATTTTGGAACTGAACACTTTCTACATAATATTGTTCCAAATCATTGACTAACACATATTATCCAAGCAAATGTTTCTTTTTTCATTTTTGAATTCGATTTCCGTCTTGAGTTCTAATTTATCATTAGGTATCAATGTTGCACTTCACAATAGCTAGATAAACTTCAATAGTAGAGCACTCATTTGTTATTTTCCATACTATAATAATGTTCAAATTTTGGAAGTAAATTATATCAAAACTTGGTTTATGCTCAAAAAAGATAAGTCAGATGGAATTAAGACGCGTCAGTTACCGATGCGCGCATAAATGCGCAGACAGCAAATGGCTTACTCAGTTACCGATGTGCGCATAAATGCGCAGACAGCAAGTGGCTTACTGAAAATTAACGAAACCCACAGCGCTGCCCAGTTGAATTGTTCCTAACTCTATTCTGGCAAAAAAGGGGACCACATTTTTGAACAATAATTCGCGTGTAGGGAAAAACGAACTTTCAAAATGGACTGAATTGGGAGCGAAGTGTAGATACCAACCAATTGAAAATTACAAACCACTCATGAATGCAGATCAACTGCAGTTTCTCAACTGGCAAAATTCGGAATACCTAAGCAGCAAGTCATTCGAATCAGTGGCCACGCTAGTACTTCTTCAACTCAACCTTACTTGCTGATGGATGAACAGCATCACCAGGGTATTTTGAACATATTGAGAAATCAGAATTAATGTGCACCTTCTACGGTTAATGCTGCCAGTTCTTCGAAAGCTGGTACTATTTTTGTTTGGATTTTGTGTTATCGATATTTTGAAAACATTATTTCAAATTGTTTCATTTTGTAGATATGACTGGTATAAAGAATTGGAGGGGCATGTGAAAGAACGTGCCAAGTTACATTTTCTTTAAATGAGATTGTAGCGTGGATGAATATGTTATGTGTCAATGTAACTAATGACAAAGGTCCATAATGATATATGCAGTGTGACCTACTCTTTTTGAAAGAATGAAACTGTCAGGTTACACTTTTCTATTTGTGTGTGGAAGAATATGCCATGTGTTTTATACAGTGTGGAAACCACTTATGGAATAAAATTCTTCATGTTATTATTTTAGAAAATTATAAAAAATGCCGAGACTCATCAACTTTTGAATTGAGTTGTGCGTTATGTAAACATAACATATTCCGTATTTCTGTAGTTATCCTGTCTTTGACGTCTACAATGCTAGTTGGTTGTGTTGCATATACTTTGTTCTTGAGATAACCCCACAGAAAAAAATCTAACGGCGTAAGGTCTGGCGATCTAGCTGGCCACTCAATAGTACCTCTTCGTCCAATCCATTTATTGGGGAAGATTTCATCTAAATAAGTTCTTACCATTAAAGCATAAGGGGTGTTGCCCCGTCTTGCTGGAACCAAACATTTTCATTCGGTAAGCTAGGATCTATTGCGTTGGGATATAAGTTTGCCAACGCAGGAATAACTTCATAAGGAATGGGAAGGAATGTTTTTCAGCTGTCAAATTTCCATCTATAAATATAGGACCAATAATAGGGTCGCCTATGATACCGGCCCAAACGTTCATCTTTTGAGGGTACTGAGTATGTGTCTCACGCATCCAATTAGGATTCTCTGCTGACCAATATCTACAGTTCTGTCGGTTTACCTCTCCATTCAATATGAATGTTGATTCGTCAGAAAAAAGAATGGTACCCAAGCTATCCCATTTCTGTTCAGCTTATTCATCAATCTTCCGCAGAAATCCATTCTACGATCTGGATCGTCTTCTGTTAACACCTGCACAAAAGTTAATTTGTAGGGATGAAGTTTTTCTTTATGAAGACATCTTAGAACAGTAGTATGACTAACATTATTTTCACGGGCAATTTGACGTGTACTTGAAGTTGGATTCTCTTCGTCACTCAACAAAATATCCACTTACACATCATCTTCAACGAAGTGTGGTTTTCTTTTCAATGGTTTGACATGTTCATTTCTCTGAATTGTGCATGAATTTTAGACACAGTGAAATATTAGGCAATTCGGGATACCTGTGATTAAATAGGTTTGCCACTTCAACTTGACTTCTGCAGTTATCCCCGTACCCGATCGCATATTCGTTAACTGCACCCATTATAGACCATTCGGAAATCCGAACGTTGCCTTGTTAACTGCAGACGATATAGATAAACTTCGCAATTATATCGTCTGCAGTTAACTTATTCTGCAATATTAGTATTCTGTCATTTATGAAGTAAACTACCGAAGTTAGGAAAAACATTTGTTATTATAGTATCCGCGCGACCGTGATAAGTAATTAATAGTCAAATTTTCAGAAGCATGGATTCATTGCCAACAGATTTTCAATATCATAAAACTGATAGTACTACGATTAGGACAACTTTAGGAGACAAAGAGGCAGTAGAGGTAGGCGAAATATTAGTTTAAAACTACAATAATATGCTAAGATAATTTATTCCTGTAAAAAAACACGGTGTTCATAACATAACCTAGGTTTTTCGATCTCACTTGGTCTACCAGTTATAGTTTTTGTGCTGGTGTTATGTAGCTAATTGATAATTAACTATTCTACCTCAATAACAATCATTAAAGTTAAGTTTAAAAGCTAGTAGTGAAAAAATAAAATATTTTTTATACGCGACAATGAATAGTTGTTGTCTACTCGTTTCATTTCGCGCATTGGCTTACATTAAGGGGAAGCTAAATGGGTTTGATAATTTTAAAAAATCGTAAAAAATAGACGATTAATCTAATCCAAATAAAATTTTTGCATTTAGGTTAAATAGAGGGCCTTTATAATCACACACGTTATTAAAGTAATTGGTGTATGTTAAAGGGGTGTTAATAAAGAGGTTTGGAAATTAAAGAAAATATATATAAACGAATTAACCAATTTAAATAATATTTAGTAAATAGGTTAATTATAGGGATATTCTTAATTATTCATAATATTAAACTTATTAGCTTACGTTAAGTAAGCTGGTGTTAAAGGGGGTTTGAAAAGTTTTGCATATACCTATAGGTTTAAAAGGGGGACCCTCTACGTAAATTTCTACCATACTCTTATATTTCAGGATTGGATTTCGGAATTAGAATCAAAAACGAAAATAACATGGCGAATAACCAAAACATTCAATAATAAATGTCTAGGGAGGAAAAACATTTTCAAACTGATTTACCATTGCCACTTTAGTACGAGATCTTCAACAATGAAAAATAAAACCTCTAATACTCGAAAAAGCAGAAATACAAATTGTCCAGCTACGCTTACAGTAATTATAAAGAGATTCATAAAAAATACTAAATCTAAATGTAAGGATGATCTTACGGAAAAATGGCCTTGCGTTATAACATTTAGAAATGATCATAATCACACTGTTCTTAGCGCGGTAGCCTTAAAAGAAAAACCCATCGGACATGAGACTAAAACCACAATATTAGAATTATTTGAATAAGGTCATAGTGTTGCATCAGCATAATAATATCACACATTCTATTTATCAAAAATGGAAGAATTGTGTGATAACTATGAAGATTTTCTTTTGGATAGGCACTAATTCCCTACAAAAAATGATTTTTCCACGTTGTGGAAAGCAAATTTTAAAAAATCGTTTGGCGAACGTTCTGGAAAAAAATGCTTGAGCACTTGGAAAAGAATTTTCAAACTTCTTCTAACATGCAAAATGTGAACTATAAAATCAGTAGAGTTGGAGACCATTATTCGGTGTCAATTTGTACCCCTATTATGCAACGCGTAGCTCGTTGTTTAGTGCAGGCTTCTGGAGTTTTATTTGTAGATGCGACCAGTAATTGTGATGTCCAGAACCATAAGGTTTACTTCTTAGCGACCCATTCTCCTGCTGGTGGAATTCCTGTGGGATGTATTATAAGTAGTTCTCAAAAAATAGATGTATTCAATGCAGGTGTAGAAGGTCTAATCGAAATTATGCCGATAAAAATCTCTCCTGCTGTAATTATAACAGATGATGATATGGGTGAAAGAAATGTTCTCAAGAAAAATTGGCCACAATCAACTCTATTACTCTGCACATTCCATGTGTTGAAATCATGCTGGAAATGGTTAAAATGCGCAAAAAATAAAATAAATCAAGAAAATGTTCAGGACCTTTACAGGCTTTTTAGAAATATATTAATGTCTACAACTGAAGAGGACTTAGAAATGCATAAAAATATTTTTTTCGTTTCATGTAATGAACCCAAATTTAAAGAATATGTGAAAAACATGATAAATAGAATAGAAACATGGTGTCTGTTTTACAGACGGCAATACAAATTACGTGGGACCGATACGAATAATTATGTAGAGGTAATGTTTAGGTTATTCAAAGACATTACTTTAGAAAGGACAAAAGCATTTATTCTATGTCAACTAACCGATTTTGTAACTACCAGCTTTGAATCTTATATCAAACAGAGGATCTTAGATGTTATTTTAGATAGACTTAAAAAGCAAAAATCAAAGAGATATGAGATAAATGAAAAAGACGTTACTGCAAGCCAAGTAGCCGACATAGGAAATATGCAATATGCTGTACAGAGTTGTAAAGATAAAAATAAAATTTATTTTGTCGATATGCAGACTTGCATTTGCACTTGTTACGAAGGTAACACTGGTAAAATATGCAAACACCAGGCGGCAATTATAAAGCTCTTTTTTATTGAGTCAGCAGTCAACGTTTTATCAAATGACACAAAAAGAAGATTGTATTTTATAGCTACAGGAAAAGAAGCCAACGAAAATTTGATGGAACCCCTTTTAATCAAAAACGTGAAAAATGCATATAATCCAGAAAATCCTGAAAACAAAACAGCATCAGACCATGTATATCAAGAAATTAATAACGAAATTAACTGCGAAATTAACAGCGACCAACCAGTACAATTAAGTATTCCATCAGACCAAGAAGTTTTAGAGGTGAAAGAAAAATGGAAAGATTTTTCTGAAGCAATACTAAAAAATCTAGATGACGACACTGCATCATTTTATCCAGCTGTCAAAGTTTTCTTAGAAAACCGAAACAAATATGCTCAGTCCTCAGAATCGTTGTTGTCAGGACTTTACACAGCTTTTAAATATTCTGGTAAGTTTGCAAATTATTTAATTACCTCTATATTGATATTTTCCCAATATTTTCAGGCCTGCCATCAAAAGCTCAAAAAACAAGATGCTAAAGGAAAGGGAAAAAAAGTTCCGTCCAACCAACTTCAGTTTCTCGAAGGAAAAGTAAATTTTCAGGGAGAAGATCTCAACAGGCTGGTCGGAAAATTAATATGTTGGACAAAAAGAAAAGAAAAGCACCTCATGCCCTAAATAAATGTGTTTAAATGAATGTTCTTCTAGGAGATAATAAATATAAAAAATAATGTACTTCATGTTTTTTAAACAGTATTTTTTTTGTTTTGTATTTTGGAAAATAAAAGTGACAATGCTTTCTACTGTTTACTTGGTATAAAAAAAATGATGTTAATTGCAGACGATATAGTTGAAAAGTTTGTCTATATCGTCTGCAGTTAACAAGGCAACGCTCGGATTTCCGAACGGTCTATAATGGGTGCAGTTAACGAATATGCTACCCGCATATCATTAAAATCTCAATTCGGTGAGTCTCAGTTGAATATTTCATTGTTATGTCGACAAGGAAAGAGTGTTTGACAAAGATTTTACTTTTCCAGTATAAACTGTCAACACATCAACAACTGACAGAATAGAAAACAATCCACATTATTTACCGATTTTGTCTAATTATTGTCGTTTTTAGGCAATTTTTAGGTATTTATGATAAAATTCATGGGCGTAGCTGGTTTTGTTAAATATACAAATACGTCTAATAATTAGTTAGTTTAGATTTTTGATAAATCCATATTTAGCTAATTTAAAGAAGTACCAATATTTTAAGTGTAATAAATTATTAATTTTAAAATTTCATCCTGTATAATTCATAATTGACCAAACATTATTTAATTTGTTGGAATCGGTTCATTAAGAGGATTTAAAAAATATGCAAATATACAGGGTGTTTCATTAAAAACAACAACACCGACTATGGCATACTTGCGTGAATCACCCTGCACATTTCAATTTATGTTTACATAACGCACAATTCAAAAGTTGACATGTCTCGGCATTTTTTATAATTTTCTAAAATAATGACATAAAGAATTATGTTATTTTTGTTCTTTCAAATATGGCATCAAGAGGAATAAGGAATTATTGAACATTAATATGAAACCTGATTTGAATAACACAATATATAGTATATCACAACCTAAAGCTGAAGTGATGAGTAATGTTGATGTGGAATTTTCAACGGGTATGTACTGTTCATTAATCTTTCATTTGCCTAGGTTATGAACCCACTTTATCTATTTTAGAACCACACGGGAATATACAACTTGGAGTACAAGTAGTATAAATGTAAATACTTCACTACCACATAAAGTGGAGGAATATGCAGTTTTAAGTAATGTAAGTTTTTCGGATGATCCGCTAACCTCTACAAGTCGTATTAATGAGCCCGCCCATACTCCACATGATAAGAATCAAACAATATATTCTGTTAGAGCTGTTGACTGATGATAAAAGCAAATATTCCGAACAGGATTCCAGTGATAATGTGTATGAGCCAAGTTTAAATGAAAACGATTAAAGTAATCAGGATTCTAGCGATAAAGAGCAGTATCGACCAAGTTTAGTAAAGAAAAGTGTTTCCAGTATCCGTGATAAAAAATAAAACATGAAGATACACAGCACATATCAGAAATAGACCAGGAATTGGGCAATGGAAAAGGAAACGTCAGTCCAGTAGTCAACAATACACTTGTGGCTACTAAGATAGGAAGTGGTGAACATAGTGAGGCAAAGATATTAAAAACGTTTAAACTGAAAAGGAAGAGACAAAAAAATAAAATTGAATGAAAAAAGAAGAAGCAGGCAATAGCTAGGTCAAAAGGTGAGAGCTACATTGCATATAAGGGTAAGAAAATGCCCAGCTAAGATTGTAAATGCTGTAAATGCTCATATCAAAAAATGTTCCTCAAAATCATCTTATTATTCCAGGAATAGTAACCTCCATAAACATTATTTGTCACCAAACTTGAATATGACTATTATGTAAAAACTTTATTTAGAAGATTGCAAAGCAGTAAACCATCCAGATTTTTGTGTGAAAAGTCATCCTCTATCAGAGTATTTACAACCAAATTTAATTTCTCGTTCACTAAACCTAAGAGTGACACTTGCAGTGTATGCTATTCAGGTAACTCTACCGGAAAATACAAAGAAAATGCCACAATTGCATTTCAGTGTCAAAGAGACGATAAAGAATATGCATGAAAAGATTCCAATTACTTTTATGTAACTATGGACCTGCAGCAAACCATATCGTTGCGTTGCCAATATTGTCGACATCCAAGGCATTTCATTTGCGACATTTCTGGTTCTATAATTTTGGCATCTATTTGGCAAATACAGATGGTGACCATCCATTCATGTCAACCTGGACAGAGGATATTGCTGGTAGAGGAAGTTCAGAAATTGCTAGCTGTTTGTATGGTCAGATTCATGCGCTGGCCATAATAAAAACTTTAATATGGTTTGCCTTCACCAATTAATAATAAACAGAAAACTTCTTAAAAGCATTGACAATAAGTTTACTGCGGTCGGCCACAGTTGTTTAGATTCAGATAGAGACTTCGGTCACATAGAGAAAGTCTTGCGACCTTATGAAAAAATATGCACCCCTCAGCAATATCGGGACATTATTAGAAGTGCTTGTGATAAAAATGACAGAGTGATCGATATGGAACATAAGATTCGCGAGGTTGAACGTTTGGTAGGTGAACTGGGACTAATGAACAAAAAGAAAAACTGAATGAAATAGCACCGTTTAGATCAATCAAATGGATTTGTGTTGAAGAATTCGGTTTTTTATGCAAAAACAGCTACAAAATTAAATGTCAAAATAAATCAGTAAAAAACAATAATCCGCTGGGAGTTCAATAAAAAAAATACATAGGCTCATAAAGTCAAAAATCACAGCGTGTTTACTCAAAATGTGCAAAATAATGTTTTTGTCAGATAGCACCATTCTTCTACTTGGCCCTTCAATTGAATTCAAGAAATAACCCTCATAAATATAACACGACCTTGATAAAGTGTCGACTATTTTTATTCGTGCTAAATTTCTCTTGTTTTGATTTTTAACATTATTTTGGCATTAATAATCAGATTATGAATGCCAAAATAATGTCTCGACTGAATATTGTTTATAATCGATTGTAATCTAATAGTGATAGCTTAACACTGTTAAGCATTATCATTCAATAGAACAATATTTTTCAAAGATTTAGAGATAATATTGTTGGTCTTCTATCCTTGTCTTGACTGTTTGATGCTAGCAACTAGTTTTCTCATTGTGTTCAAGATTACAGTCAATATTTATAGAAAAGATTTTAAGTTAGTGAGTTATTGTAATTTTGTCATAAAAATATTAGAATTGTCAGTACAATAAAATTTGTTATAATCCCAAATCTCCAAATCTTATTTTGATACTGAGTACAGTAAAATTTGGTTCGAGTAAGCAGTACGTCCGTTCCCTTTAGATATTTTCTTATTACTGGTTAAGTCTTAAGAAAACCTTACAATTTTTAGCGACCGTGACAGGACGGACTGTGCTGCTGATATGGAGAAGACAAAAAGAACTCTAGAAGCTCATCGAAATGCTTTCCAACGGACAATTGATGAAGTTGCACAGATATTGGAACAAGATAATTATGACCTTATGGAAGTTCAATGTAACATGAGGATGCTGGAAGACAAGGTGACAGTTATTACTGAATTAAACCAACTTTTCTATGATTTATTACTATCGTCTGATGATAACGGTGAGAGCCTTGATTTAGAAATAAAAAGGGCTGATTATTTTAGCAGAAATTATTATAAATTAAGACTTAAGGTAGAAGAAATTTGTGAAGCACCTCATTTTGATAAAGTTAGTAACAAGTCATCTGCATCGAAGAATAGATTAAAACTTCCTAGAATAGAATTGTCTAAATTCAGTGGTGATCTTAAGGAATGGCTTCCCTTTTGGAGTCAGTTTAAACAAATTGATGATGATTCAGATATGGAGGATGAAGATAAATTTCATTATCTGATGAATCCTCGCTATTTTACAAAACTGTCATACAGCAGCTACGCAAGTCATTCTATGTTGACAATATTGTTACAAGTGTAGATACACAAGAAAATTTAGATACCTTCATCGAAGAAAGCAATAAAATTCTTCTTGATGGCAAATTCGAACTCCGAGGGTGGAAGTATAGTCTTTCAGAAAATAGTGCGACATTTATTGACAAACTGTCTCCTTTGTTAGGCCTTGTTTGGAATCGAAATTCAGATGCTCTTCAGTTGTCAACGGAGGATCTTACTATACTCTCTGCAGCTCATAAACTTTTTGATCCAATTGGATTCTTTAGCACTGTAGCATTGTTTTCAAAGATTTTATCGCAAGAAACGTGGGCTCTTAAGCTAGAAGTAGATGAAAAAATTAAAACAGATTTTGAAAATTGGTTTGAAGAATTGAAATATGTATTTGGCTCAAGTACAAGTACCCCGATGGTTTTTTAATTCACTTAATAGACAAAAGTTATTTATTTATTTATTTTATTACAGAAGCAAACAGGTTTCCCTTATTCTATGCAACTGTGGTTACAAACTATAACTTAATACAACGCATGCATATTGCTTATGAGACAAAAACGACTGAATGTACACACAAGACTAATTCTCTAATATTAAATCTGCAATAGATATTTTAAATTGACTCAGAGTAATTCCTAGCAGTCCAGTGTCCAGATTATCACTTAAGCTATTGTATAGCTGACATATTTTATCTAGCGAGTTTATTGAAGGTGTTAAGAATAAATAATTCCTAGGACGGGTTCGATGATAGGGTACGTAGAAATTCAATTGACTGAGA
>CAJUYG010004330.1:0-17126 GCA_910591675.1 Galerucella calmariensis
ACGTTTTTCTGTATCTTTTTTCGGATCGCTTATAATATTATTCAAGTAAGAAAAGCTGAAAAAATGTTCTTTGGACATTTCATGAACCGTAAATTTTTTGCATGAACTCTTTATTAGTTGTCTCCAATGTTCTGGAACAAACACCTGAGGATTCTTTCGTTTTACCTTTTCTATTATACCAAAATCTTGATCACACTCCATAAACGTATGGCCTGGTTCCAAAAACTTATGGTGAATTTCCTGAATTCTTGTAGCTTTGACCAAGTACATGAAAAGTTTAGCAATATTTTTGTTTTTATTTTGTCCTCCACAGGAATCGCTATAAGCAATAATCTTTGTGACATTTTGAGGAACTGCATTAGTTATATAATGAATCAGACAGGATCCAATTTCCTGTGAGCCTCGGGAAGCGATGGTTTCGTCCCAAACGTACATGTCGGACTTTCCTGTCACGAGGTTATGTATACAGAAGTTATATGTCCACAGTTGTCTCAAGTAAAAAACTTTTGAGGTATATGTGGAGTTGGTAAAGCTTGTTGCAGATCAAAACAAATAACAAAAGTATCTGATTCTTTATTTACATTTGAGTCATTTTGTTTTGATTCTCGTGCCTTTTGAGCCTTTCTGTGATGAACTGTCTGCGATACCTTTGCAGTATTAACTTTTTCTGCATTATCAGAATTTTTAATAATATTATTAAAACCATCACACTTACTGCAAGTATCAGAATTTGGACGGTGGAATCTTAAATTAAATTCCGTGTTAAAAATATGTCGGTAATAGGAATGTTTAACAGGATCTAAATTTTTTTCCGTACAGTGTTCAATATACAAATCGTACATTTTTCTAATATTAAGCTCTGGTGATAAATATCGAGTAAAAAAGTTTGCACTTCTAGAGTAATGACTCCTATATTTTGGAAACATTTTAATGTGTTCAATAACCACTTTTCGTTTTTCTGACTCTATTTTTCTACCAGGACCTTGACCCCTGTTATCTTTTTCACAAATACCAACAGCGTTACTTTTTTGACAAACAGTAGTAAACCTTTCGTTACTAATATCAAAGGTTTTAAGAAAAAACATTTTGCAGACCCGCTTATTTATGAGAAAAATTTCAGTACTGAAACTCTTGCCACTATCTTCCACTTTTTTTCTTTGAACAGGTTTTTTTTTAATACAGGAAGATAGAAATGAGTTTTGCAAATCGTAAGATGATAGAGCATAAAATTTCTGAAAAAGAGTCTGTCTATCAGCTTCCAGTACATTTAAATTGCAATTAAATCGACAACTATGTTGATATAGTGCTAGTTGACGTGGTGGATGAGGTATGCTTCTGTGAGATATATATGCCTGGCCAGCATTTCTAAGAGATTTTTTCTGGTTTACTTTCCATTTACTCACATTCCGTTTCCTCTTTCTTGTTGTTGATGGGGTTTTGTGATCACCCTCCTCATTTTTTATGGCCTCTGCATTAATTTCGTGTGTTGGCTCATCGTCCGATGATGATGAATCATTTTCGGGGACGTAATCACTTGCCTCATCTGTTTTGTACGGATCAGCAATATCGGAATCTTAAAGAGAGAAAAAAACCGGAAAAATAAACATAACCTTCAAAAATTATGTTATATAAAGCTTTCTTACCTTCTGCATCCGAATTATTCATTGCAAAATAATAATGAGAACAACCAATAGAATAAACACTCAAATTACTAAATAAATCTTTACAATAACACGAACCGAACAAACAAAACACAAATTTTAACAGCGTATCAATACTTTGTACCTTAAACTCGAATTCAACAATCTGATTTTTATTTGGCACAAAATGGGTACAAGTGACACTTATACCCGTTTTGCACACAGCAAACTGTAGGAATTATTTATCCAGTATTTCCACCCGTCAAAAGATGGCAGTCAAAGTCAATATATCACTTGGATTGGTTTTGCACCAAACAAATATCAATTTTAAATTTCTATATATGTAGTTAACTCCAATCCAAGAAAAAGTGCACTTATACCCCTTTTATTCTAGGCCCCTCAATTGTTATATGCTGTTTAATTCATTCTGTTTTTGACATTTATAATTGTCAAATTGACGTGCATTGCTTGGTAAACAGACAGTACCTAAATGCTAGGGTTGCTACGGTAACGTAATTTATCCGATATTTTTATCCACTTGCAAACTCTCTTCCTTCCTATTTAGCCGACAGCAAACTACGATTTTTGTATTCACAAATGGGAATTATTATACATGAATGGGATTGTCAACAATAAAACTAAAATTTATTCTTTAAAATATTTTTTATTGATACCTAGCCTCTACTGGAATAATGAATTTCTGGATTATATATTTATTGTGTGAAGCTAGGAAGAAATCGCTCACCTTTTCATATGTAGATGTCTGCGGCTCGGGCTGCACTTTTATTATATGACAGTCACTGTCAAACGGAATTTCTAGACCAAATACGGTTTTGTCATTGATTATATTGAGCAATAAATCGTCAGTTTCAGATTTTGTGAAAGGACCCCCTCCAGTTAAATACAGTTCCTTTTTTTGCTCTGCCACCTTCTTTCTTAACTCTTTTTTTTATTTTCATACAACTTCCTCAAAGATTCAGCACTCCTGAAACACAAGTTTGTTGCCACCAGATTGAATTCAGTTTCAATTTTTCGCCAAATTTCATTTTTATCAGGAACAGACAGGCCATCAGTTTTATTATTTTCGATAATCTCTTTGTATTTTGCAGCTAAGGATATTAGCAGATCTTTTTCCTGAACTGTATAATTTGCCGATCTGATTTTCTTATTTTTTATTGTGTTTTCCATTGTACAATTCTTATTCAAGAAACAAGAATGAAATCCTTTGACTTTCAATACTCTTGAAACGTTATTTCTTATTTCACACCACAAAAACGAAGAGTCATGGAGAAATAAATAAAACTCAACTGAAATAGCGAGGTTGACAAATGTATTGGACACTTAGCTAAGAAGCAGAGCAAAAACATTGGTGCAACTGAACTTTAACTAAGCGACCCTTAAATTTTAAACTCGCCATAGCTATTCTAAGCTCATGCTTCTATTGGTGCAAACGGCCATAAATCTATGAAAATAAACATCAGAAATGTGCAGTTAGTGTTCACACTGTTCACTAAAATACGTTTTATTCAAGAGGGGAACAAGTGCAACAACCTCGGTTCTGCACGTGCTATACCAGTGCATGGCCACCTACAACACTTGGCCGGAATACTGAAATTTGGCAACAGTGAACAGTGGGCCGATCAAGTAATGGCATGGTCATGGCGAGACCGTGAAATCAGTGAATATAATATTCATTTACGGTTATAATGCGCGTGTTTATAATTCGTGATATGTAAAAGGTGATCTTAAGTATGTAACGGTGTGTACAATATTTTTAAATCAAGTTTATGAACTTAGTACTCGCTATTTCGCAGTTAACAGACTGACAACTTCAACATAGGACTTCTCTTTGCAAATGTTTGTGTTAAGTTTTAGAGGTAAGATATTAAATAATATATCTAAAATAACAAGATCTTAGCATCAGTATAATTTGTAAACATACTCTCTGTTCTGTGGACTTATGGAAAATATAAGGCATAACATGGTAATTGTATCAAATAAAGTATGGTTAAAGTTTTCCTAAAACTGATTGCAAATGTTTAGAGGTGACTTGAACCAAGATTTATTTTTATATGATCATCCAATTTGTGATTCTTGTTAAGCCATCCCACATTGGAAATAAATGAAGTATATAAATTAAGCCAATAATGTTTATTACTTATGTACTATTAAATATTATTTAGAAAAGTGGCAGAGTCATCAACAAACAAATATTTATATCTCTTGGTATTTGACAATGATGAACCAGAAGTCAGGTGTAGTATAAAAATACACATAGATTCAAAAGTTTTGCATCACCCTAAATCTCCGAAAAAAAAATGTGTTCATTATAAATGGATCAGAGATTGATCAAATAATTAGTTTCAATAAAAAAAAACGTGTATATTTGTCAAAAAATTTTATTATCCAATAATAAACTTGCTTTAAACATAAAAAGTATTCCTAGAAATTAAATAGATTAAATACAAATTGATTCTTTTTGAAGAAAAGGTTAAGTGAGAACCTGCATGAGAACTTTTAATAAAGAGTATTTCTACCTCTAGAATTTATGCAAGCTTGAAGTCGCCTGTTTACCAAATTATTGTCATTCTGTTGAGGAATATTTCGCCATTCTTCTTGGGCCGCATGAACAAGCTCTTGTACGCTCCTGGGTGGATTTCTGCGTGCTGCCACTGCCTTGGCAAGCATGTCCCAAGCATGTTCTATGGGATTCATGTCAGGAGATAGGGCAGGCCAGTTAAAACGATTGATCCCTTCAGTTTCAAGATACTTATTCACTGCTCTGGTCCGATGAGGTCGGGCGTTATCGTCCATAACAACAAAGGACTTGCCAACAGCTGCGCGCCATAGTCTCACGTGAGGATGTAGAATCTCTCTGAGATACCTATCACCAATCATCGTTCCCTCCACATGAATTAATTCTGTGCGATCATTTAACATGATGTGAAAAAAAAAAAATATATTCACCTTAGTGACTACAGTATGGTAGAATTTGCTGACAAATACAGGAAACTTTCCTTGAAAAGATCTACAACACAGTTGGATATTTGGTTTTTGAACAGATGCATCAGTGAACAAGTTACACCTAATTTTGCAAGGGTTGTCACCTCTAAGAATGTTAATCACAATCTTAAAATGTGTTGTCAAAGTTTCTTGTACAAATTACCTGACGAGTAAGCACTGAAGATGGCTTAATAGCCGAAAGCGCTCTGCGATTTAATAAATTAATATTTACACAGAATACAAATATGTTTTCTTGACATTTAACATGATACCAGCCCAAAACATAGCACTTCCTTCTCTGAAGGGCGGCACGGGGCGAGCATGGGCAAGCTGAGCAACTCTCGTTGGATCCCGCCACACACGTATTCGATGGCTATCTTGTACCAAACAAATCCTTGTCTCGTCGGAAAAAAACACCGAATTCCAAAATTCTTCAGGCAAGGCCGCGTGTTCTTGAGCCCACTGTAGTCGGCGAACTCTGTGCTCAGGCTGTAGTCTGGGCACTCTTATTGGACGGCGACACCTCAAACCTGTCACAAGTTTGTCTTCGTAATGTCGAGATCGATACTTGAACTCCCAACGCATGTCACATATGTCTTTGGAGTGCTGGTATTGCCATGGTCGGGTATCTTCGGATAGTTAAGTTGATATAGCGATTCTGCCGCTGATTAGTAACACGCCTTCTACCGCTTCTAGGTCTATCACGAAGAGAATTGGTCTGGAGATTCCGGTTCCTACACGAGACACATCACTTTGCCAAACGCCAACTCTGTTTGCCACGAACCTTTGAGAATGATCTTCTTCAACTAAAGCCACTATTCTTGCACAGTCAATCTCACTTATGACTTGACGATTCATGTTTGCACTTAAAATCGTAAAAATCAAATGCCTTGAATGTTAAAATGATCGCGCTAAAAATGTTATCTTACAAAAAAAACTGTAAACATCTGTATATTGCAAAAAATATGGAACATATTGAAATGTTAAACATTGATAAACAAGCCAACAAAAAATTGTTAGCGCAAAAACATTCCTTCGCATCCGAAGAAGGTGATGCAAAACTTTTGAATCTATGTGTATATGAATCAATGAGAATTGAGCAAAATTTATTGCATAAAAATGCACAATATGGACAAATTAAATTCAATATTAATAATCTTGCGCTGTTAAATATTTGTAAAGAAGACAAACAAGTAACCACACATAAACTTGTAGATATTCTCAATAATATTAGTTCACTAATAACATCTCAGCAAGACAAGTATCAAATTCAGTAGCTCAGTATACATTTTATTTACGATTAAAAGACGATGACGTTGCAAAACAAAATATCATTATATTGCCAAGCTGTAGTTTTTTTCTTTACTTGAACATTGAAAACATTCCATCATGCACATTTAAATAAATGTTACAATAATAGTAATAATGAATACAAATAGCGAATACTATTACTTGGGTCTCTTACAGCAGTAAGCGGGAGAAACGGGTCCCATTTCGGCATTCTCGTTCAAAATAGCTTAACAAAGATGTTAACATTTACTGTTCAGCTACTTCGGCATTTTATCAACTACACACTGCAAATTTGCCTGAATAATTAGTTATGGAAATAACTGTTTTTCCAATCTTTGAGCAACAAGGAATTTAAAAGTACCAACAAAACTTGTAAATATTAGACGATGATCGAATGTCAATAAACGTCAAGACAAACTGGGGAATTTTACCAGTTGATCTGACAACGTCTTGAAGTTTTGCCAACTTGTTAGCTGTAAATTGCCCTGGCTGTTAGGGATAAAATAGTAGTGTTCTTTCGTTCTGAAAGAAGTGATCTATGTAACTAAAATCAGGTAGTTCAGTTTAAGCGATCGTTCTTTCGTTTCCAATCAGTTCCCCCTCTACAACTTGAAAGTGATCATAAGTAATTATTCCTAACGCGGAATTTATTATATCAGGTTAGATCACATTGGTGAAGTTAACCTCAAAATTCCGAGCTACAATTATACGATCCGGAAACAAACTTTTTGTACACTGCACAAATGGATGAAAGTGATGCCAAACGTTGTGAAGAATGTATTTTCAATAATTCGTTAGAGAATACGTACCAAATTTGATTCATAATTTTCAGATATCACTTTTGCCCATAAAGTACTAGACGACGCAAAAAGTGAAAAGCTCATCTTACTGAATGATTGTACTGCAGGTACATCTCTTGGCGGAGTACCGGAGGATACTGTTCCATGTAGTCCCATTGGAGGGGAAGAATATGAAAATAATGCATCATTTCGGTCCTACAATGAAACCATAGCATTATTAACAGCTTATGAGAATCACAAAGAGAACTTCAATGTTGTCAAGAAACGGAAGTTTGTCTAGCAAAACATTTCCGATGAACTTTTGAGCAATAACTTCCAAAAAATTGCTTCACAGTGTGAAGTGAAGTGGAGAAACTTGGTCAGGACTCTTAAGAATATTAAAGATATGAAGAACAGTACAAATAGAGATGGCAGTAAGTTCAAATTTTTTGAAAAAATCGATGAAATCAATGAGAGATAAGCCATCAACTGCATGTACTCATACATTCAGCAGTCTATCATAAAATGTGGTATCAAATATCCATAGCTATAGTCAGTCTGATAATATTGGAAATTGTTCATCCCTGAGTGAAACTGTTCAATCTCAAAAGAATTGTGACAGTAATGATACATAAAATGTAGAATCACCATCCCAGGATATTGAATGCGGAAAAAAAAAATAAAAAAAGGAAAACAACTAGCGAGAATTTGGAGAACAAACATGGAGAACTTTTGAATATCAAGATTAGTTACTTAAAAAAAAGAAGAGAAGTTTGACACAAGGGAAAAAAGTGAAGAACAAAATTTAAAGATAAAAGAGCAATTGGCTGAAATGGAACGAAAACGCATAAATTTACTAGAAAAATATTCGAGTAGTTCCTCTAATGAATAAATATTAATATGGGATTTAAGAGACAATTAATTTATGATTAATTATGTTCCTGGAAAGAAATATTTGTTATTTTTTGTTTGTTGATTAAAAATGAATGTTCTATCTATTGTGGGGAGATAAATTCATTTATTTTGTTTCCATTTGCATAACATGTTTTTCAAAGTTTGTTGATTTGTATTGAAACACATTCAATTTTTTTTCAAGTATTTCTTAAAAGTACATGTTTATATAGCTATATATCTTAAAAAATGAAGAACACTGACGAGATTTTATAGAAAAAGAAATATAATCTCTATGAATATATTAGTTATAATTTTTATGTTCGCATTAAAAGAAATCCTACTATTGAAAGATTAAAATATTCTTGACGAAGCACAGCAATGATTGAATTTATTTGAATACATCTAAGTAATTGCATGAATAAACATTCATTCTTACTTCCACAAAAACGATTTTAACATGTTCAACTGTGACAATACTAAAAATAAAATATACTTAATTTAATTATAAAAATTTCTGAATAGCTCATCTCTTGTTAATCTTTGAATCTCTCCAAGGACATATTCCTCCTGCAACTGTTGACATTTATAACTTGTAATTGCATAGTATTCCAGATCCTCAATGTAAAACTGGTGGGAAGAATTATATTGTTCTATATTCACTGCCTATTAGATGTCTTAATGCGGACATGTCTGGCGGTATGAAATTGTTTGGTGCTGATAGTCGTCGAAAAGTTCTAGTGAAACCTGGTTGCGTTTATAGCCATGTCTATTCGGTTGTGATTGATATTTTAAAAATGTTAGTACGAATTATAAAAACTTGAATAGATCGTTAATTTTTATTGAATAAGTTATGAATTCTTTAATCATAGTCGGCCACAGTCAGAGAACTCTACTCATAGTAGTTTTGTACATAACCTGTACTATTGTTTACCCACTTCGTGTGAACAGATTGGGACTCAATAAATTGTTGAATTTTCTTGAGTTTAACTACTGAGTGCATCAATTAAACTGAGTTACGAATACTGAATAAAAATAAAGCTTATAAGTGAAACCGGTCGTTTATTGAGTGGTCCAAAAAAATTTGAAGAAAAAAGGTCTATATCACGAAATAAGAATTATAATACAGGTTGTATCGTGGGAAATTTGTAACCGGCTTATAATTTTTTTTGTTTTCAGAAGTATGAGTGACAAATCCGCCTCCACCAAAAAAGCCGCCATCATGTGCTAGTGATGCATGGAAGTAAGTCTAAAATGATTTTCTTTCCTCTAATAATAATATTATTTTATTTTTCTCTTGTTTCAGTGCTTTGTTGGAAATTGTAAACTCTGATGATAGTGAAAACAAGGAAAATTGCGGTGAAAAAGAACGTGTCGACATTGACTCGAAAAGAACAGCAGAATCGAACGGAAATGTTTTGATATTACAAGTAATTGACCTCAAGAATCTAGAAATATTGGCACCGAAAGAAAATATAACAGAAAATGTTAAAAGTCCTAAAATTTTAGAAAATAATGAAAAGAAGCAAAGGGGTGAACATTCCAAACCGTCGATTCCCAATACTGCCGAGCAACAACAAAAAAGTACCTCGAAAGAAATTTAAATATTCAAAAAATGTATTCCATGTACAAAATCATTGAAACAGAACCAGTGAAATATCACCTGTATCGCCATATTTTTGATCACAAATTTGACATAGGCACCAAATATCTTAAAACAAAATCCACTTATAGATTTTCTATCTACAATATCATTGGCCCAATCAGCATCAGTATACCCAACTAAGCTTTCATCAGAATAATAAAAATACAACTTATAGTTAATAGTGAATTTTAAATATTTTAATACTCTTGAAAGATGCTTGAAATGTTCATCAGTTGCACAATTCTAAAATTGTCTAAAGTAACCGATACCATAACAAATATCAGATCTTGTGCCCAACATTATATACATAAGACTCCCTAACAGTTCTTTTTATGGCAATTTTGTTATTTTCATCACAATTTCTTCTTAAACAGTTACAGTTTTCAACATTGAATTTCTTTATCAACTTACAAATTGCCGAAATTTGGTCCATACTGACAACCTTATTTTTAAAATCTCTATGTTTTTTTATTCCTGAGAAATCAAACTGGTCCCCTATTAATTTTCTATTTTGAAAGTCTCGCATATTTTCAATTTCAAATAATTCAAAAAATGTTGATCACTGCATGCAATTAATATGTCATCAGAGTTTAACTCACTGTATGCAAGAGTTCTAATAGCGGTGACAACATTTTCATAATCATGAGACAGCAAAAAGCATGAAATGTCCGATTCATCAAATTCACTTCCCAAACTTTTAAGTTCACGGAAAATACGATCACATTTAGCAAAATGTGCCTGTAGATCTGTACTACTTTGATATTTTAAATTAATTAGTTCTTTCAACAAATAGAATAGAACATGTAACTTTTTTGCTGAATGTTGCTTCCAATTTTGCTATTATATCATTTGCGACATCCGTTTCTTTAACATATTTCAAGTGAGTATCTGCCACACGTTTTATTATTATTTTCCTCATGCCAATCATCATCCCTGTGGCTGAAATTTACTGGTTTCAAAACATCACTTAAATCCATGACCTTTAATACAGCATAAAGCCTAAACTTCCAATTGTCAAAACCATTTTCACTAAAAGGAATTATACCGTGCTCGTTTTCAACTTGAGTAGCCATTTTTTGTGTTCTGTTCACACGTTATAATAATTATTGCATCAGCCAAAACCAAAAACTACACCTTAGCATTACACTGGAAATTTTCTTTTTATCACATCTTTTCTACTGGGCCCATAACCATTGTTAGGTTCTTATAAATAATAATTGATGATAGCAGAATGTGTTAATAGTTATATATTTTTAATACAACAAAACAATACTTTTTGATATAAAACGAATTAACTGAAATTAACAACTTAATGGCTACAGAGTCTCAACGTCGACTGTGACTGACACTCCAGTGTTACCAACTTTAAATTTTATAGGTTTGTCAGTTTTTAGGTTCTGAGCTGCACTCATATTTAACACTGGGAAGATCTGGGGCTAAAATATCCTTTAGCACGTTGTAACACTCACCACCCACGAATGTTAATAACAGAGACTTTCTTTTCATCTTTTACGACATTGCAGATAAATAGCTGTTCGATTCTCTCTAAATATGAGGAAATAGCAGTTTCATTTGGGTTGAACTGTTCGATTGATCCTAATAAAGATATTTTTTCCTTCAATTATTTTTTGGCGGTTGACTACTGGCCCGATTTAACCTCCCTTTTCTTTGTACTGGCTATAGACACTTAGACACTTTATATTCACTATCGGCGTGTGGGACAGACTCGTCGCCAGAATATGCTGTGTACTTTAGAATATAAGGAGTTTATAGACAATAGACTTATTGAAATTATTTATTCGACTCTACATGTGCGCGAGTCAGCTTACCCGTTGATGTTGGGTGGAACGACGGGCGAAAGAATAAATATTATTATTAGGAGAATGTTTAACTGATATACTTTACACAATTATGTTATAAATCAGATACAATATTACAAAACGTCAGAATATATATTCCAAGTAAGTGTCAAATTAGTACACGGCATTACTGATGTGAGCCTATACACTCACAACACTCCTCCTGACAGCACTAATGTAGAAGACCTAGTTTGTCTCTCAGCATTGTTAATCTGGGTAATGGTAATGCCTTCGTCAAAAGGTCAGCCTTCATTTCCTCTGTACACTTGTAAGTGATATTCAGGATTCCTTGATGAACTCTTATGTAGTGAACCTTAAGGTTTATGTGTTTTGACTTACGGGATACTATGAGGTTATAATCCAATTTTATGGCAGCTTGATTAACACTCCAAATTGTTATTTGTCCGAAATCAATGTCCAAATCTCTGAACAGTGATCTTAGATAAACAGCTTCTTTTGCAGCTTCTGTCAATGCTATGTATTCAGATTCTGCTGTTGACAGTGCTACGCTTCTTTGCTTCTTGGATGCCCAAGTGATAGCTGCTCTGCGTATTTAAAAATCTAGCCGGAACAGGACTTTCTATTCAACTTGCAAGCACTCCAGTCAGAATCTGCCATACCTTCTAATGGCTCTTGTGATTTGGAATCTGTTAAACCAACATCTATCGTAGCTTTTAAATATCGTAATATTCGCTTTGCTGATTTGAAATGTTCTGGTCCAAAACAATCATTAAATCTTGATAAATAATTATTTACAGCCTACGTTACATCATGTCGGGTAGCAACTGAAACATACATAAGTGTTCCAATTAGGTTTCTACAAGGCAAATTTTCTGCTCCTCCTTTCGCATTAGGCTCCAGATTTAAATTAACTTCCATCGGTGTGGTAGAAATCTTGCAATCCTCCATATTGAATTTCTTTAGTTTCTTGAATAAATTCCTTTTGGGTTAATTTTATTCTATTTTCTTGGTATTCCAAATCAATTACTATTATACATTTTGGTTGTCCTAAATCTTTCATTTCAAATATTTCGCTCAACTTTTCCTTGATTTCAGTCAGTATTTTTGGACAAGAGTAAGCAATAAGGAGATCTTCAACATATATGGCAATTACTGTTTTCTCTTCTCCTTTTGGCTAATATGTAGACACAAGGATCAGCTATCGACGCTTGAAATCCTATTATCTTCAGTTCATTGTCTAGTTTTGTATACCATTGTCTTCCTGCTTGTTTAAGCCCGTAGATAGCCTTTTTTAGGTGACATACTTTTTCTTGCTCGATACTTCTCATATAGTTTCTCTCATAGCATTTTCTTTGCTTTATTATACAAAATAAAATCATCCTCATCGCATGCGTCTACCTTAATTTCGGCAATATATTGCTCGATATATTCTGGAAATTTCATGTGAATATATTTTCTACTAGATCGCCATTCAGATATGCTGTTTTGACATCCATTTGGTTGAATTTCAAATCCTCTTCGACAGCTAGTCCAATTACAGTTCAAATGCTACTGCTGCGTATGTCTCATTGAAATCAATCCCAGGACTTTGTCCAAATCCGCGCGAAACAAGTCTGGCCTTCTTCATCTCTCCTTTTTCTGGAGTCCATTTATTTTTCAAAACCATTTTGTTATCAATAATTTTCATATCCTTTTCTTTCTTGACAATTTTCCAAGCTCCATTCTTAATATGAGCTTTTACTTCTGCTTTAATAGCTTCATGCCGTTCCTCCTTATCGAAATCTTCAATACATATAAATGTAAGTTCCTTCACGTCTACATTTATTGGTTCTTGATTCTCACCAAAACATGAAACTGTATTTGTCATCTCATAATCATGATGCCAATTTGGAATTTTACTTTCTCTACGGGGTCTTGGCTCTTCGTTTTTACAACTTCTCATGTTCAATGGTTCATGACTTATACGTTCTCGGTTTTCAGGTTCTTCGTTGACTTCAAGCTCATTATTTCCAGATTCTCGCTCAGGAGGTATAACTTCAGTTCCATGGGTAGGTTTTGATGAAAGCTCCATTTCCATGATAGGTGTTCTTCTTCCTTTGTCGTTTCTTTCCCTTTATGTGGGTATTTTTATTTACCTTATTTTCTTTGTCAGGTGTCATGCGCTCTTGTTCTCCAAGTTCCTTTAAAAAATCTTCATAGTTTTCTTCGGTACGGTCTTCACCCTTATAATACATTTTATCAATAAATTTCACGTCTGTGATTATTACAATACTTTGTTTTTTAGGAACATAAATTCGATAACCTTTTGCTATCTGTGCATAGCCGAAGCAAACCCCTTCTACAGATTTTGGTGTAAATTTGCCTTTTCTATTTTTGTTTAGGACGAAAGCCTCACACCCAAATATCTGTAGGTGATTTCCAGATGGAGTACGACCGGTCCATTTTTCATATGGTGTACAACCTTTCAGGGCTTCAGCTGGACTTCCAAACCTCGTACGAAGTCTTGCAGCCTTTTATTTGTTTCAACTCTGATGGTGGAATAAGTAGTAATAATTCCGACCGAGCTAGTAGATCTTTTTTCAGGAATTCTTTCTTTTCCGTCTCGTTGCTAGTTGAAATAGGTTTCGATATCTCTCCACTTGCGTATTCCCACAGGTCATTTTTGATTAGCACTGTTTGCGCTTGTAGACACCATGTATCGTAGTTTTCTTTTGTTGGGGCTTCGATGCGATGGTACGACGATGAAGCGGTTGCTTCGACGTGCTTTTTTTTATTCTTTTATTTAACGTCGGTCTATTTCTGCGACTGAGGCTAATCACCGACGCCGGGAGCACTCTACCCCTAACCGAAAATTTTGGCGAACCCACTAGTGTTCCAACCAGTGGTAGCGTTCTTTAACGAGCCCAACATCCATGGACTCGGGACCTCGGTTTTACGTCTCCTCCGAAAGACGGCATATCTACATTATACCTCGTGCTCATTGGTAAAATGCCTGCGAGCTGTGATATGCTAGTCCGCTGCAGGCTGTACGGGCCCTATACGATGGTTTTCCCTGGCATGGTCGTCACCCATCCAAGTACTAACCATGTCCGACCTTGCTTGACTGTAATTATCGCATCAAACGCGTTTTTTTATACCGGCAACCACGCTCTGCTACCATTTGTTGGGTGGAACGACGGGCGAAAGAATAAATATTATTAGAAGAATGTTTTACTAATATACTTTACACAATTATGTTATAAATCAGATACAATCTTACAAAACGTCAGAGTATATATTTCAAGTAGGTGTCAAATTAGGATACGACATTACTGATGTGATAGTTATTTACCAGTGTTTTCTGCTCCTGAATATGTAGGTTTTTGTAGTAGATTAGGTGATGATACAGTCGAGCAGCTTGGTATATTTATTGGGCTCTGCCTATATGACACATGAGCACTTGAAATGTTTTTTGGGCTCGGTACGGCTTGTATTGTATTTTTTGTGCTCTGTATGGCTTGAGTACTTGATATATTTTTAGTTTTCACTGGAGGTGGAAGGAATTAGGTACTGTGAAATTCGTCCTCACTTTCAGAAAGCGAAAGTTTTCGAGTCGTTATACGTTTTCTTTTTGATGAAACTTCCTCACTTTCAGACTGCAAATCGGATGTAATTTCAGCTTGTTTCAATTTCAAACATGCTTTATCATAATCTTCTGAAACATAAAAATTTTTCTGTACAGAATATATTACCTGTAATGGCACGTGTAGACTAAACTTTGCAATATATGCCCATCAAAATGGCCTGGATAGGAATATACACATATCAAAATCTACCGTTCAAAACTTGAGATATTTACCACATTCATAAAAACTTCGGTGAATATTGAATAATTTCCAATTGTCAGAAACGAATTCCGGCTTTTTAACTGCCTTTCTGAATTGAAGGGTATCTTTATATGGAGGCCAAAAAACTTGCTTCTTTCTAGGTGTCAGCCATGTGTCACTGATGACAGCTAATCCTCCTCCATCCTGCTCGGTGAATTCAATAACGCAGTACATGTCTAAAAACGATAATTGAACCATATTTCTGCTTTAACAATCATGCACATTTTTCATCTTACCTCTACTTGTTTTTATACAAACACAAGAAACTAACAAAAAACTGAACACCATTTGTACAATGCACCTTGCCCCTTGAACGATTCCCAAATCACAAATCACGATGTCGCGATGTTGCATCTTTTCTTATGTCAGCTGTCTTATGTCATGTAGTGTTGCCGGTTGTTGATGCAAAAATAACGAAAATTTATCTGCAGTCAAAACACTATTGGAACAAGAAGAAATCATTTACCTTGTTTGATTTTTGGATAAATTATATTTTTTTATGTATCAATCGCAAATCCAGTCACACAAAATCAATATATTATTATCTGGATATAATTCAAATACTCTCCAAAAAGATCGTTATGCCGTTAGAGAATTATATGGACACATAACTGTTTCAATATACGTCTTAATCAAAACAATGTCTTATATGGAGAATTAATTTATGTATAGTTAAAATAATACCCTTTTTGGTGTGCGTCATCGATTGTGACGTATATCCGGGTTTTCGGCATGTCGTTTATTTTATTTGCTATTTTGACATATAGCTAACCTTAAATTCGATGAATAAGATCATCAGGATTGTATTTAGCCAAATTCGAGAAGGCTATGCAATTAATAATTACCAGCTTCTTTTTCTAACTCAAAATACTTGAGAACTTTCAAAATACTGATGTTTTTCCGTGTATTCATGCATATTTTTGGTATTATTTAAATAAATAAATCAATAAGATTAATATTCAAAGTACAGACCTGTCAAGAAATGTCAGTGTGACAGTAGAAAAAGACGTAAGACCTATTGCCACTACGAAAGTAACGCATTCATAGTATTTTAAACTCTCGATTGATAGGTTGAGCTTGAGCGTAATCTAAACATCAACCAATCAAATTTTTGTAAGTCAAAGATTAGCGTTAACGTTTGTAATACGTTTAAACGGTTCATTATTGTGATATTTTGATTAGGATCAATCACAGACCTGCCTTTTTTCCATTTCTTTCTACGTAATGTATTAGAAAGACATTAACAATCCATGACGCACACCAAGAAGGGTATTATTTCAACTATACCTATTTTATTATCCGGAAGTCGATCTTGGCCTCAAAATGACGTCTATAATACGTAGCACACATGACGTCATTTTATTAAGTTGTAGATAACGTTAAAAGCACGTGATTAATTGGGAGAATGACGTGACTGACGGAAAATTCTCAGTTAATCACGTCATAATCACGTACCCATGCTGCCTGGGATTCAGCATAGTGGAATCGAAAGGATAATCATAAAATGAAGTACCATCAGCAAAATATTTACCATACATTAACGTTTCATTTGTCAATTTAATAAATGCAATTTTTTCTATTTGTAATATATGATTATCTGAAAAACAATATGAATCTGCTTTTGAATAGTGGCTAACACTTAATACAAAATCATCAAAGTTCAATTCACGAAATAAGCATCCATCCGAATTTTCTTCAGAAATATTTTTATTATTTAAATTTTCCTTATTTTCAATTTTTATAGGAGAACTATTTATTTCACATAGTCTTCGACATATTTGTTAAAGAGGTTTAGTTGACGTTTTCAGCAGATTCTTTAGTTGCCCCAAGTAATTTTCAAAGGGAAAAGCTGAAAATTCATCTAAAGGACCGTAACGAATGCTATCGTCACTTAATCTTTGAAGATAGCTGACTATTTAGATGTCTAGATCCAGTTTTCACTAAACAAGTAATACCACAATGAAATAGCTGTGCTAACGTTGCCTTTATTGGCAACATAGAGTAAAAATGTTCTGTATTCACTTGCTTTGAACTGTGCAAGTTCATTTAGATATCTGGTTTTACGATTGATTTCAGTTGGAATATAATCTCTAAATTTTGTCAACTGATCTAAAATTAACTTGGTATTTCTACCAGGCAATCTTATAGCCGGAGAGCCAGAGCCAAAAAAACTGTTTCAATTTCTAAAGGCT
>CAJUYG010004331.1:2266-17124 GCA_910591675.1 Galerucella calmariensis
ACTGCTGAAATAACAGGTAGGGAAATGTAAGCTCATAATCAATTTTAATCATATATTACGTAAAGAGATTTGTAAGAACCAGATTATATCTCAAGTTACATTGTATAATCTTATTAAAAATTTCATTTTATTGAATTTGAATAAATAAAAAAATCTACTGTATAATGTTTGATATTATAACGTTGATAAAAAGCCAAACAATAAAATTAAAAAAATGAATGCTATTGTAATGATTATTAGTTACGATGAAATATTTTTTCCACTGCTAGCTGTGAAGTTGACAATTATTGCTTCTTCTACCCAACTGAGAAGATGGATTTCTCTATTAGTGGTTAATAATTCTCTATTATTAACCTAGGTCAATAATGTATACCCAGGAGATTGTCTTAAATATATTTGCTGCATGAAATTACCTATCAAGATAAAATTATTTGAATAAAAATGCCATTAGTTCAAAATTCGCGCTCAACCAAAAATGACTGATGACATAACGAGTACGCTCATAATAGAGGCTTTCATTTTTGGCTGCTGGTAGCAGCTCGTAGTGACTGAATTTCGTTCGTCTATTACCGGGCGTGACGCCTAGTCTTACCTTCCCCTTGCCCCTTGAGCACATACCGAAAAGTATGAGCTTCAAGATGCTTCAAGCCACGGACATTAAATATTTGACGTTTGACCAGTTTGACGTTTATTTAAAGGTTAAGATTGTGTCGATTACGATTTAAACCTTACTAAAAATATCTAAATATGCGAAATTATATTATCAAAAACATTATTAATTGAAAACTGTTCTTCTAACAACCCAGGAAATTCATTGGCATTGGCACATGACAAGTGGTTTTGAGGATCCTAAAAAATCGTGTTCGTTTTGCTTAAAAGTCGTGACGACTGAGGCGTCACGCACAAGTGCTTGAAGCCCAAATAAACAAAAGCAACAATTATATCGAAAACTGACGGAGTAAACGCTTCTCTTGGTGCGTTTGTGAATTATTTTTAATTTTTGTCTTAAATTTGGCTAGCAGTGAAAGAAATTGTATATACACCATGGTGTTTAAGACGTTTATTAACCTCGCACCTTATTCGGCTCGGGGCAAAGCCCCTCGCGAAATAATCTTGGTGCTCGGTCAATAATAATAGTCTTCACCACCTTGGTTTATAATATACTATTTTTTTGATTACCAGGATGGACATATGAGATGCCATATTAATTAATTCATGTTTAGATTATGTTCATCCATATTGTATTTTTTGTACCTGACTTCTAAATTCAGTATAGAGTGAGGGAACACAGCATTTAGTCAACGTGGAAAGTGAATTAAATCTGAAATCTATCGAATTTTTTTTTCCAACTTCACTTTCCATGCAATGAGGTGTTAAAGCACAGCAATAGTCTAGTTGTGGTTTATATTTTTTTCTAACACACCCAAAACATAATTTTCGTTTAACTTCAACACTTCAGATACAGTTGCAAACTTTTTACGAGGCGTTGTAAATGTTTGTGCAAAAGAAGATTTAGGTATATGATATTGAAATTATTCTAACGAAAATTTGTTCAGAAAAACTTACTAAGCTTAACTGAAAGATATCAACACAATGCTTTATTTTTTTATGTTGTAAACAAAAACCAATAAATTATTCTTCAAACTTCAAATTCGAATGGCCTTTTTGTAATTGGCTATTGGTTTATAAAATATATAATCAGAAAGTGGCTAACTATATTAAACCGGAAAGAAAAGAAGAAAATACAGAAATAATTGAATAAATAACAGGAAAAAACAACGCATTGGGTAAAAATTGGTCAACTTACAAAAATATCTAAAAAGGTCGGAAGCATATATAAGAAAAATATAATATGTATTTTGATACTTCTTGATGTCTCTTTCAATGTATTGAATAATATATCCCAGAACAATTTTGTATTAGATACACATCTAAAGTGATAATTTCCCCTTATATTTCATTAAGTTTATTTCATTTTTTATTAACAAGTTTTTTAAGTTCATACGTGACCTTCCAAATAAAACTTAAATGGTTACTTTGTTACTTCAAGTCTGACTCTGTCTATTTGAGAACATTAAAATTTGAATATAAACAATATATTTGCTTCTTCTGACGTGATATTTTTCTCACGGACAGGATTTACAAGAATATTGATGAGGATTCAAACTCATAAATGAACCTTAATGTTTGTTATATGATGCTGGCTTATATTAATAATAATATTAATATTGTCTACAGATCTATATATAAATTGTCAAAAAAGTTCAGCAACTTATTCGAATTTCAACAAACATGCAATGTAGGTTAAGGTGCTTCTAAACGGGCAATATTTTCAATGCAATATGTAGCTGCAACACAGTGGATGGCAACATTGCCAGCAATAACAGCCAGACTAGGTAATATATTGACAATATTTTCAGTGTGTCCGGGACGCATTTAGGCAAAACGTACCACATATTAACCATTGCTCTAAAATCTGCCGTGCTGATTGGTCCGCGACTAAACGCGGTACGTTTTGTCTAGATAGGGTCGAAAGCAGGTACGGATTGCCCTCACAGAACCTAACCCAATATTGAAATAAATATGTAAATATCAGAAATATAAAACTAAAAAAAAAACAAGAAAACCTAGGCCCAAACCCGGTTGATCAAAGTGTAACTATGTATAGAAATATCAGTAAATAAGAAATAAAAAACTTAAAAAAAAAAACAAAAAAACCAAGCACTTAACCCGGTTTCGAACCTACGACCTCTGACTTACAAGCCCAATACCCTACCATCTGCGCTAATCAGCTCACACAAAAACAGGCGTGAAATGCTTAAATAGATTCTAATACGAGGGCAATCCGTACCTGCTTTCGACCCAATCTAGACAAAACGTACCGCGTTTAGTCGCGAACCTATCAGCACGGCAGATTTTAGAGCAATGGTTACTATGTGGTACGTTTTGCCTAAATGCGTCCCGGCCATATAGCTACACATGTTTTGTGTTGCCTTTGCATTTAATTGGTTGCAGCAAGAGTTGCCGGACGATCGCTTGGCCAGCGAAAATATTCTGAAATTTTACTTTGTTTTTGTGTTCGTTTGTTGTTGCTGTTATGAAAATTTTGGAGGTTATAGCATATAAAATGACTAATACTTAGTCGAATGAAAAGATTGTTGATTTTATTAATGAAATACATTTACATCCCGAGTAGAATGTGGAAACCGGAATTTATAAAGACAGGAATGCTAAAAAACATGGATGGGCAATTATAGCCGAAGAATTTTGTATAACAAGTGATGAGGCCTACAAAAAATTCAGAAACTTGAGAACTTATGCAAAGAATGAGGTGAAAAAGAAGAAAATCGGTAGTGCTGGCGGTAAACTAGTAAAATGGTAGCTTTAAAATGTTATCAAGACTTATTTCTAGACTTGGGTAATCTAAAGTTTCCCGACTAAGGTCGAATCCACAATCTACTGTTCTTTTTCTTCAATTTTGTGTTCACAACAATATAAGTCGCTGGGACGCGAATGATTTCGTCAGATATTCTTGCACAATTGTGTAGCCCGTCTACGAAACAAATTGTTACCTATTATTTATATAAAATAATAAGGCAAGATAAATTGCAACGTCGACTCAATGTGAAGAGCATCTCAGGTGTGAATTCGGAGACCAAACTAATATCAGTTCAGGGAGTAGTCTTACCGGTTCGCGGGTAATCCTACTTTATTTAAGTTATTGAAGTTATATTGAAGTTAATGAGATAATAGATGAAGTTAAGAAACTAAATAATTTTAATAAGTTAATCAAGAAAGGTAAGTGGGCGCCACCCTGAATAATATTAGTCGACTTGTTTCTCACCTCACAACTCTATCAACAAACCTGGAAATGTTGGAAGGGAAGGAATATGAGCAGCGTTGTTAAATTTACAAGTTGTATAATGATTTTAAACTAATATCACAGTGAATAAAAAAAATATTGTTGTTGTTTGTTGAAGCACGTTGTTTTACTTTCCTTAATTTCTTCGGACAGGTCCTAGGTGTCTGTTAATCCATGGAAATTCAGTTCATGGTACTACCTCATGTCACCGGAATGTCACGTACTAATTGTTAGGTACAAATTGGCAGGTACAAATTGGCAGGTACAAATTGGCAGGTACAAATTGGCAGGTACAAATTGGCAGGAACAAAGTCGCAGGTACTAAGTCGCAGGTACTAAGTGCTAAGAAAGATACATTGTATCAGCAATAGTTACATTCTTTTTTTTATGAAAAATTCAGGATATCTACAATTATTCGGTTTCCAATTGTTTAAGAAATTCATTTAAGAACGTGGTTCATAATAAATATCCTGTATTTTACTATTAAAAAAAAAACAAAAGAAATAAAGAAATGTGATAGGATACGATATGATAGTATTAGGGAAATCTTATTTATTTCAATTCATCAAAGAAATCAAAGAAACAATATCTAAATAACATAAAAACTCAATTTTATTTTACTTCTTATTTCAATCACAGAAGGCGATAAAAAAAATGTAATGAAAAATGTAATCCGGAAATATAATATTCTAGGTTGGTAATTAGATTGAATTAATTAATTAACTAAATATACATATTTTAAAGACTTCAACTATATACATGTGAACCTTTTATCAACTGTATAAGAAAAACTAGAGAAAGAAAAAGAGAAAGATAAAAAAAATATCGCTGTATGTGTGTATCTGGCACTTATCACTAGGAGGAAGAAATATAAAGCAAGAATCAGAAATGAAAAGCATATACCTACGTAAATGCAACTTACCATTCACATTGAATGCACTTTAGAAAAAAAGAGTTTGAGGTGTACATCTCACCAGTAATTAAAAATTAACCTTATCTGTTCATGGTTCACAGGAGAAAGAAAGCTTATTCTTACTACTCGCTATTAAATTGAACCATGCGATGAGCAATCGACATACGTTGCATATTCCTTTCTTGTTCACATGCTCCGCTTCGAGAAAGAATTTACATATTCGTAGTGTGTTCTTAATTCCTCTCTCTATAGGAGAGAAGAAATGAAATATTTGACCAATATCAGTGTATACTGATCCTCACGAACGGAGATTATCCGTCGCACATTGAATGTAAAAATTTGCCTTTCAGCGGTGATCGGTGCTACATGTTCTCGACGAGAATCACATGTTGGTAAGGAAAAAGGTCTCGCCGTCCGGTAGATATTTAAATATTTCAATGATAGTGGCCAAATATAACGTTACAAAATTACTTTCATTAATGGGCCATAGTGTTGCAAACAATATTGCCGAGATATATATATGGCAGAGCCATATGCTACAATTGAAATGTCATGCTGACTGGGCTATAGTTGTCAATATTGCAGCCTCATATTGCACTGAAAATATCGCCCGTTTAGAAGGTGCTTTAGAAAGATAAAATTAACATTGTTTTGCTATATCGTTGTCGAGGCATACCGATTGTTTCCCAAAAAAAACTTTACCATTTGTGATTCAATTTTAAGGCGGAAAGTTACTATAAACCTTTGTGATATCTAATAACGATTGACCTTTTGTAATGAACAATAATTTCACTCAGTGACGCTACTGGTTTCTAACGTTAATAAGAAATAACATATTAACTGACATCCAGGATGCCCTTGCTGAAACAGGCTGGTGAACTCGCAACAAAAAGTTCAGACTTTGGGACTAGCAAGAAAGTGTCAAAGGGACAAATACAAAAACAGGTAGACTCTGTTTCACATAAGAAGAACTCACTAGAGTGTAGAATTTGCAGTCGTATGCCTAGATTAGATTAGATTAGATTAGATTAGAATTGGAGTGGCTCTTTGTCCTATCGCACTGCGACCTTTGCAGATCTATTGTGGTCCTCCCTATATTTAGAGCTCAATATCTAGCTTTATTCTTTTTATTAGACCTAATAGCCTGGATACCGCCTCCTTTGCGTAGCTCTCTGCCCTCGGTTTTTCTTCTCCGAGTAAGTGAAACCGCACCCTTGCTAGGCCTTCGCACGCACAGAGTATGTGCTCCGCGGTTTCGTCTTCTTCCTGGCAGAACCTGCATAGGCTGTCATCTGCAAGGCCAATTGTGTGCATATGCTACCTCAGCGTACAATGTCCGGTCAGCATTCCCACCATCATCCTCGTCGTTTCCCGACTTTGACATAGTAGGTCGTGTGACAGTTTTGTCGAAGGGCTTTTAAGGAATAATTTTGCGTGTCTTTGACCTGGGGTTTCATACCACCAGCGCAACGCCTGGTTGTTTATCCATTTGTGGATGCTCTCTTTACTTAGGCATTTTGCAATTCCACAGGAAGGTTCTGGCCCTATCATGACCTCCGTTGCTCCCTGCTTGGCTAATTCATCAGCCTTTCCATTGCCTTTTATTCCTTGGTGGCCTGGTACCCAGGCTAGGGTCACTCTATTATGACTGCCTAGTCTGTTTAGGGCCTTCCGACAGTCGTATGCCTAAGGGTTAGACCGATATGGATGTTCAGATATTGTTATGTGCAGCTTCTTCGCGCATACGACTGCAGCTTCTAGACACTAGTGGGTTCTTCTTATGTGAAACGGAATCTACACAGTTAGTCCTTTATAGGTTGTACATGTTTTAAGAATCATTACTGCAGACTGTGGCATGGAGATATATATTTTTTTAAGAAGAAATATTTGCCAACTAGGTATTTGTATAATAGGAATTCTTGTGGGGATGTGGCAATAATACCAAAGTGTACTATTTTAAGAATTCAATTCCAAGCTTTCGAACAACTACGTGTTCATTTTCAAGGACTAAAAAATGTTAAACACATTATATAGCAGATAAAATAAATATTAATAATACTTACATATCTATTAAGTGAGATCAAAGGTAAAATATTTGTAAAAAATGTAATAACTTAAACATCGGCATATTAAAAACTCAAAAACTTTATAATATTAAAAGGAATTATAAAAAAAGACCTTGACCTGCCTTTCGATATAAAAAGCTAAAAATAACTGCTAGAGATATGAGCTCCAAAGCGCTCCAATTTGGATACAGGAGTGAGTACTGGGCGATAAAACCTAGTTTTAGGTTTTGTCAGTAACTTGATCATGATATTCTGATCCATCAAATTGTGCGCTTGATATTTAAGCACTAAAAGGTGAGAAGAAAAGTTAAACTGCTCTAAAAGCTATAAGTAAGTGAGAAAAGGAACCAAACAAAGACATACATAATGAGAATGCCTAGACAAATTCAGTGAACTAGGCGAGAACAATATAGTCACCTTACTATGGATTTCAGGACACACTGGAATAGAAGGAAATGAACTAGCAAAGAGGGGGACTGAAATACCTTTCTGAGGGGCCTGAACTCTTTTGCAATATGTAATATTGGAAGAAATAGGTAAAGCCGAGAAAAAGAGAATATCTGACCATTAGAAAGATCTAGTTTGGCTTATACAATCAAAGACTCTTCTGGGTGACTACAACCTGTTGAGATCAAATGAATGCATAAATCAAAGTAAAACTGCGATAAGAGTTTTAACAGGGATCCTAACGGGACATTGTCACCTGAATGGGCACCTGAAAAAGCTCAAGATAGTGGAGGAAGAAGAATGCAGATTTTGTGGCATGGAAGAAGAAACCTCCATCCACATACTTTCCAACTGCACAGCATCCTAGAGCACAGACCCTGGGAGATTACTGGATAGAAGAAGAACATTTACCTAAGTTGAAGCCTGCAGACATCCTAAAATTCCTCCGGGAAGTAGATAGATCTTTTGGGTCTCAGTGAATGTCACCCCAAAATACATACATACAAAACATACATAAAGGTGTCTTGGAGGATAATAGATGTCTGATTGTAGAGGTTGGGAACTCAGCTTTTCTTTATTCTGTTTTCAAAATCTGCATAATATTTTTATTAATAATAGAAACCTAATTGACAAGTAATCTAAATCCATTAGTTTTGACTACAGATAATATTGTTTTGTTAGTGATTCTCAGTAAATATTATATTCTAATAGTTTCTTAAAAATAACCTTAGATCAAAACAATAGCACTTATACTAGAAAACACTACATAATTAAAGTAATGGTAAATAATGGATTAAAGACTGATTCCAGTCAAAGAAAAATAAGTGTTCTAGTGGAGTCAATTAGTTATTTAGGTAATAAAAATAAAGATATATATGTTGGTCGACAGAAAACTATAATTCTAAATATTAATTAAATATTTAAAAGCCCAATAAAATATGAAATTCTCCCATATACGTCGTAATTAAAATTAATATGAATAAAATATATAAATCTACTAAATATTTCAAACAGCTTGGTTAAGCTTGTGCTACACTAAAACTGGAGTGAGTTGAATATTTATTACTAGGATCTTTTAGAAGTGTTAAAATCTTTTGTGTGTGATAAGCTTGCATTAAAAATGCACAAGGTTGAATCTAATATTGAAAGAAATAAGAACCTTTAAGATTATCTATAGGAGAGTTGGTAATATTGATGAATACAGTTGGAAAAACTGTATGGAGCTGTTATGAAGGTGTCAAATTTTTATACAGGGTTTTTAATTGGGAAAGGGCCTAACTTTAACTGTAGATGGAGATCACTTTGGTGCTTCCAAAAACCTTTATTTAATGAGTCTTCTGCTCTTTATAGCCGAGTTACAGGGTGTTTTATAAATGTATCCTATTTCTTTCGAACCGAGTTACCCTGTATATTATTTTGAAATTTGGTACACGTAATAACCATCACCTAGAAACTTCATCAGAAGCATCTTCAAAAAGATAATGCAGGTCCGGCTTATGAAAAAATTTCAAAACTCGTCTTTCCCAAAAACAACACCCTATACATAATTTTTTTTTAATTTCTCCTTATAATTGAAAAGAGTATGGAGAATAGAATTTACTATTAGCTTTTCATTTTTCCGCAGACAATTTTACTACCAAAAATTTACTGTCAAAGTTATAATTTATGCACGTTTTGTGGCTTAACAATGGTATCGGAGGTTTTTTTTTATTTTTTAGCTTGAAAAGAAATTTATTTAATGCATTTTGTTAAGCATCCTAGAAATTCAATTGAGTGTGTATGTTTACGAGTACAGACCACTAAAAAATTTGATTACAGGGCCGTACTTAAAACATACTCATTCAATAAGTTTCGTATATTTCGAACACCCTGTATAAGGATATGCATTTGGAAACTATGCACTTCTACATTCAGAATAACAAGAGTAAAACACGAGGAATAAAAGTATACTTCAAAAGGTGGAGAGATTTTTATTAATTTTATTAATTGACATGAAAAGAAAACAAGAAATTCTAACAACATTGTCCAAACGAAGCAGGTCTAACCTACAAAAATTGCTCAAAATGACCTCCATTCTGCTCTATGCACTTTCTTACCCTTTTTGTAATATTGCGAACGGCCCTTCAGATTACATCTGGATTATTTCTGATTTCTCCGCAGGTACATATTCTATATTCTTCGAAAAAGTTTTTCTCTGCTATGGATCTCGGTAGCGTAAACATTTGATTATATATTATATATTTCAGAAGGTGCATTTTTATTAGAATTTAAGTGCCTCGACAACTATGGCCATTGGCACTATACAAAATATTTGACTTACATAAATACACTATCTTAAAACATAAAATATGTAAAATATCATGCTAGTTCATATCTTGAGGTAGAGGTTAGTTTTTTTGAGGAATTTCAATGTCTTTGGAATTTCAGCGGTGCAATTTAAAAGTTCTTTCAGGTTCGGTCTTAGGTCTAGGCACTTATATGTAATGGTGTATTCCTGGCAGTCGGTGAGAATATGCTTAAGGGTTAAAGCACTATTGCAGTAACGGCAGACGGGAAGATTTTCAGAAGCTTCTCTCCTGGTTAAGACCTGGAAAGACAGCCGATTAATGGTTGTATATCGTAAAGGGCTGTTCTGCTGTTGTGCCAAAAATTTTGCCAGGACTCTTTGACAGACTTTTTGAATAATAGTTTTATGTCTTCTGGGAGCTTGTAGTTTTTAATATTGTATAATTTCCATAAATCTAATTGTTAATAAATAAGAATATTGATTATAGATATTACTTAATATATTAAGTTTAACTCCTTCTTAATCCCACCCTGTTACCACTTATTGTTTTGAGGTTATCGGCTCTATGATGCTTAAGTGGCTTTTATAGTGTCAAATTAAGGCTGACCGCAAAAACGTCAACTTGTTAAGTATTATTGTTGCTGACTTATGTTTAATATTTATGCTACTTCGATAGAAACAAATATTGTAAAAAATTGTTGATTGATTAACCTTTGAGATAAATTATTAACCTGTATCATGAAAACAATGTATGTTTGATCTTTATCTTTAAAAACATATCTCGTTAATTCTAACAAATCAAAAACATCAATTGAAGTGCTTTGATTCACCTTCACTAAAAAAATAATAACTTCCATGACTAATATAATAACTAATAATAATTTTAATTGATTTGATTCAATTCAATTCATCAATAAATATTTATCGGGTCATGTCAAGGTGATTTTGTAATTGATATACCCTAGAAAAGGTTGTATAAAAAAAATGATCTTTATTGTTAGTGAAGTTGTTTACAAGATTTAAGATTTTTTTTGAGAAGTATTGAAGAAAACAATATTATTTATGACTGATTTATTTGTTTAATTCTCTTTAATTATTAAAAATCAATCTAGACAAGAAGTCTGTATTTGTCTTGAGAATTTTGTAGGTACCCCAATTATTGGATCCATTCCACAGTTTACTCTATAATATATTCAAGCTTATCAATATTCAAAGAGTTCGAATCTAAACTATCCAGTTAATCTTATATTCTATTTATCTCTTATAATCAAATATCGATACTAGAACTTTATATTATTACTCATCTCAAGTTTGCTAAAGTTTATTGGATGATTTTTGGTATTTTTCTGGAATTTTCCGCTATTTAACTAAAGGATTTTATTATAATATAGAATAAGAATCTAACAAGATATATTTTGAACCTCGAACCTAAAATATAACTAACCAAATAAACTAATCGGCTTCGTTAAGAAGCTGAATTTGTTTGATGAAATCTGAATAGGTATGAGCCACAATAGACCCACTCACTACAAACCTAACCTAACTCTTAAATGGTAGAGGAAAGTCACCAAATATGGAATAGTATCCTAATATGGAATGCCTTCATTTCTCTAAGACTATAAGTATGAAGCGCAACACTCGACCATCTTCTGTTTCATTCGGTCTACTAACTATCGCATCCACACCATAGAGTCAGTTGCGCGAATGCTTCACGTGTGGCAGGCATGTTTTGTTTTGTTGTCATGCAGAAAATTTTGAAAGTAGTAATAAACGAGTATTACCAGCTGTTATGTTTGTTTACGTAAGTGTTATACTATTTAGTTTATCGGTATTATGTTTATTTCACCATTTTGTGATCTTTTGTCATTAAAATATTGTGACTTTAAAAAATATTTAGAAGAGTCTAGTATAAAAATCCAAATATGGACAGTCGTCGGTGTCTAATTATGGAAAATTAAATTAAATGCTTGATGTGTGGGCTCTGGGCACATTATGATTGTGCTGGTCCAGAGTTTGATACTTGAATCTGTAACTTTTGCAAGTAATTATGTAACTTCTTTCATTTATCACATTATCACAATATATGATATTTATTTAATTGATCTCAAAGATATTAATGTCCATTTTTCATATTTGGTTACTCATTTATGATTTTGTTTTTTGTGTTAGATTTTAAGTTGATAACTAATATATTTGATTAAAGGCTGTTAATTACTACATATAAATGTATGACTGATTAGTAAAAACATTAAACTGATATGGTATTCCATATTTGGTGACTTTCCTCTATAGTGAACGTAATATTTTTAATGCAGCTATCTAATCGTATATCCCATTTAAGTTATATTACGGACTATGGCGGAAACATATCGAATTACGGCAAGTAGGTATACACGGGGAAAAGCTAGGGTATAAAACTGCAGTCACTGGTCCTAACGCAGTAATTGGAATATCAAACTAAACAGACTCACTTGTGCCACGTGGAACAGAGCAAACTCAAAAAACCTAACGTAATAGTAAACCTCACTAGAGGCCCGAAAGGGAAAGTGACGGGATATTACTGACATGCATGGAAGAGGAGATAACAGCATCACACCTTATAATGTGAAGCACTGTCTCATTGGATATATAGACTCCTAGAAATAGAGCATCCAAGAAGGGATTTCTCCAAGACGGACCTAGTGAAAAAACTGTTGAGCCTGAGAGGGGTCTCTTTACATAAAAGGTACAACCAAGAGCACAAAAAGCATAAAGGCTGAGGTACCGAGGTCTCAAATCAATCAATCAATCGATCCGTTCTATAGGTACTTGATAGCATTGTAGAGCTGACAACATGGCTATATACTAAAAAGGAAAAAGAGCTAAAGTGATCCAATGGGCACATTTAGGTCAATTAAATTTTTACATAATTGGTTAAAATTCCAATAAATTCGCTCAATTTATAGTTACCCTGAAAAAATTAAATCGATTGACTCAAAACTATCCGAGAAATTAGAATGTAAAGTTAGCTCCGCCCCTTAAACGAAAAGCGCCAACGTGACGTCACTCAGCCGTGGAGCTCGGCAGTATCGAGGCTCCAGGTGTAAAATAAGGGCTTTGTACGCAAATCTAATCATTCGAAATGGTTCCGTTCGGGTTTTTCAAAAGGAGATTCTGGCAATTTGCCGATGGTGTATGTAATAATGGTTATGCAGTATTTTAACCAAAATAAGGACTATATCAGTTCATGTTATGCGTTTTTTTATGTACTTGGATATAGCCGTTTTTAGGCTCAATTTCATTTCAGATCTGCAAGAACGACTTATGGTGATAACGCCATTGGTTATGTTCAAGTGAAACAAGACCAATATTATTGTTTTGTTAAAGCAAAGATCACTCCAGAAAATGAAATAAAATCTAAAAATTATAACGTTTTGTCTAAAATGCTTACGACGAAATTGTGTGGAAGAAGTTTTACACCACGATTGTCCTGCGTCTGAGGGGGGCTGCAAGCATGCTGTGGCATTTTTAATGTGGCTACACCGAAGAACAGAGGATCCTTTTATCAACAGCGATAAAATTCGTTGAAGTTTCAGACTTTGGTAAAATATCTTTACCAGAAAATAGGGACAAATCACTCCTGGATGAATATATCACAGAAGCCAGACAAAAAAATAACTAATAGGTACTTTAATGCATTATTATCTTTCGCCAAAATATTCATCGCTGTCTTTAGATTTATTAATTTGACGGTTTATTAAAACAGACCTTTCCAAAGAAACCAAGACTTTTTTACAATTTTGTTCAAGTAAAATGAAGTCTGATTTACTTAAAGTTGAACATGAAACCAAAAATCAAAGTGAAAACGTCCTTTGGCAGGAAATGCGATATGGACGAATAGCCGCTTCAAAAACCTATGAAGTCACAAGGTGTAAAAAAAATGATGGAACATTAGTTGAAAATAAATTTGGTGTCAAGATTTTCCAGACCTCTGCTATGACTCGATGCCTTGAGATGGAAAGCGATATATTCGCGGTACTTACTATCAAAGAAAACGTCCATAAAGTTCCAAAAAGCTGGAATTTTTCTATCAAGTAAATTTCCTTTTATCGGTGCATCACCTGATGCTATAAGTAAGGAATTTGTTGTGGAAATTAAGACACATTTTTAAATTAAATTGACAGCGATGGAAACATAAAAATAAAATTTATTAATTAAATGCATTTTCAAAAAATGTTCCTAGCGAAAAAAAAACAAAGCAATACCTATTTGCTGTAGCTCGACCGAATTTTAAAGCTGACAAAGAAATAACTATAAAAGATTGTGAGATTGACCCTTTATTAGAAACAAATGTAGTACGTCGCATAGCTTTTCTAACCTTCAAATCGTTAGGTAACGAAATAAAAAGTTTTCAGGAGTTTTTACGGTTGTACTTTGACAATCTGGTACTATGCAGTACTTGTATTTGCTCTTTATGTCACTCATTTTATAATTATTATTGAAAAAAAAACAAACATAAACGTCAACTAACATGCAAAATTCGCCGAAAATGCCGAATTAAACCAACATTCACACGTAAAGTGTACTCGGCTATATGAAGCCGCAAGCCGCCGCTGCCGCGCTCGTCGCCAGTAGGCTGATTTGACGTCAAGGCTTGGACACGCCCCGTTTCAAATCTGGCCATATTTAACACTGAATTTGAGGGTGAAATCGGTTGGATAAAATTGTGATTTTTTGGTAATTGCCTTTGCGAGTAGGGAACTTTTTAAAACTAAAATAAAAAAATTATCGAAAATGGGCCCATTACAGTATTTTACATTGACACCAACTAAGTTGGTTGGCTATTCATGCAGTCCACTGTGTCGTTAAAATTATTTACTACATTAGTAATTCTTTTTGTTTTTATTATTTATTAAATTTGTTTGAAGACTGCTTCTTTGACATATATAAAAAATATATTTTATATCAGTTATCATAAATTCGTACCGGACAGTTTACTATTTTATGACCGGCTTTGATAAAAAAAAATGACAAATCTGGTATAATATAAAAATATAATATTCGGTTGAAACGAACCGATTGAAAATTGCTATTTTTATACCATTTCAAATTCAAGGAAACTCATAAATCCTGCTCTTAAAATGACTAATTAATTATCAATATTCGAAAAACTCGTTCCCCAGAAAGTATCAGACGACAAGACTACATTTCAATATGCTGAGAAAGGATGGCAATTTTGAAGCTTCATATATTGCATCTCATAACTTGGTATAAGGTTTCTCAACATTTTGATTGTACAAAAAA